>CM076573.1:898451113-898660149 GCA_034641835.2 Pinus albicaulis
AATGTGACAATCTTCGACTTCATGACCAAATTCTTGACAATACTTACAGGAAATGCAGTGGGATTCTGACAATCCCTAGAAAAATGTCCAGTCTGTTTGCAGTTGTAGCATATGATTTGACCTCGCCCATGACCTGCGCCTCCTCCTCGGCCACGCCCTCGACCTAGGAAACCTCCTCACATGGTTGGTGTACCCAAATTTTCGTGCCCTTTTACCTGCATCCGATATGCATGAGGATTGTTTTGCATCATCACATCATAGCTCATACAATGTTGTTAATCATGCCCTACCAAACTGAAGAAGTTACAAAACAATTGCTTTGGCGATTTGAAAAATTTATGCAATAGATGACAAATTTCTATGGAATGCTGGCCTACAACTTCGCAGAGGTTACACCATACACTAGGCCCTATTCTTGGCCTTGCGGTTGATCCAGGCTTCAATGGACTCAACATCCCAGTGTTCCAATAGTCTCTATAAACAGGGCACTATTATTTGTAGTGACCCTCCACTTTACATTTGATACACCAGACCTCTGTTCTCATCTGCGGGTGAACCTCCTTTCCCTTATTTAGATCAAGGAGCTCCATATGCAAGCTTTCCAGCTGAGTTTGAAGCTGTTGCACTCCTATAATCGTATCAACTACGAGTGATGTTTCAAGCTTGATTGCGATCTCTAGTGCTTCAACCTGAATTGTAATCTTTTGTTGAGACAATGGTAGTCTAAGATGAGGCAAAAACACAAAAATGAACCATTATCTATGCTGTTCATCCGGGATATTGAAACTAATTTGGCTCAACAGCGTTTTAAATCTCTAATATACCTCCTAGACAGAATCAATAGTCAACTTCTTAATTTTTTGTATCTTTGTGATACACTGGGACTGCGAGTTTGGTTTCTTGAATTTAGAGTTCAGCGTGGTATTTGTCTCATCTAAAGAATCATTTTCATTCGTCATAACATATTTCATGTACCAAGACAGTGCTCTATCTTGCAACACTATAATCAACTATGCTTTCTTCATATTTTCATTCGTAACATTCAGCGAATTCCATATTTCTTCTATCACAAATCAGAACTATTCAGGGTCGTCTCTTCCCTTGAACACATGCATATTTGGTGGCTGGAACATGGGGGGGTGGAGATGGAGGAAAAAAATTGGATGGAGTGATGATGGGAGTGGAGGGTTGGTGAGTTTCCTCAACACTTTCCTGACTTTCAGATCTTAACGACAAAATTCACAGAGTAGCAGGGTTGCTTTCTCCTTTTTTAGATTCGAACAATGGTCTATATACAGTTTCAACATAAGTACCCCAACCTGTTATGAATCTCATACCACTTCACGTAGCATCGAGTTATCTTTCTTCAACAATCAATCTAAGCGCATTCGTAATGTACCATTTTCACACAATAGCATTTTAATCCAGAACTTCAGTGAATTCAGGTACTTACCTCTAGGGTTTCTGAAGAACTTGCGCCCTGCTTCACTATAAGATACATATGTCTCAATCATGAACTGAGTGATGAACCATCCCAGGATACTATCTATCCGACAATCAATAGCCCTCGCGATCTCGTCATCAGTCCTTTTCAGTTTATCAATCAACTCTGAGGTCCACATAGTGGGTCTATTATTGAAATAACCCACTTGCACTGCCAATGTGGATATCCACTCATACAACTCGCTAGAAAATGATGTGAAAAATATCTCGTAATGATCTGTATAGATATACCTATGTAGCCAATGTTCAGTAGAGATGCACAGACTTATGTTTTCTTGCAAAAAAAATCACGTTTTTTTATATCAACCCAATTTTCAATCTCTTTTTTAGATGGATGCCACATCCAGCTATCCCTCAGTTAGATCCAAGTCTTTTCAAAAAATCCATTTGTTGGCTTAATGGGGCCTAGACCTAGGTTCAAAGTTATTTCAAAGTGCAACAAAACCCACTATTACCGACCCTTTAGGCAATGATCTGCTTGTGCATACCAAATTCTCATTCAAGGTAATATAGGGGGATGCAAGAACTAGGTTTCTGCATCTAGAGGGACACTCGAATGTGGATTTAGGAATTTTCCTTCTTAATAGAGTTTTGCAATCCAAATATATCAGTAATAACAATGAGGTTCAACACATCTATTGAAATTACCCACAGACTGCATGATCTTACTTATTCTTGCATTGAACAAAGTAAATAATCATACACAGGACTACAATACTCAGTTATAGATCAAACTATTTTTCATGCATAGATATTCAAAAAAAGTAAGTAAAAGAGAAACACATCAATATAGCTCAGATATTTCTCAATATTTCTTTCATTGACATCAATATCCTTCTCGTACATCCACTTTCCACCCTGCGTGCCTATCTATGATTTCTATCTAGACTCCTTAACTTCTACTTGCCTATCTATGATTTCTATCTAGACTCCTTATATAGGTTCGACATTTACAATCCATGGTCTAAAACCATGCGTGGAGTCCAACATTCACAAAATATCACATCCCATTACATACTAAGGGGCTTTGACGCACCCCAAAGTCCCTAAGACAAATAAATATACTTTGTGTTACACGCTCCGCTTCTCGATACGCAGAGTCTTTCCTTGCTTGCTTACTTCGCGGGGATCCCAACTCCAACAAGACCCAAGTTTATAAGTTCTCCTCACCATATGTAAAGTTTCTATGAATAAAATTTTCTTATTCATATTATCCATTGGGTTGATACACTTTCATTTTTACTGTTATATGTTTTGGGTTGTATATGCTCTGTCGTTGTAGGGTCATTTCTCACTAGTGACTTAAGTGAAGAATTTTTGGTACACTTCTCCAAAATATTTACACTAACAAATGGCGAATCCACTTGCGTAGTAATTAAGAACCTTGGTGACTATTGTTTTAGTTATATTCAATTTTTTTCCATCTATTTCTAGCCCTCTCAATTTCTATTTTTAGATCTCCTTTGTTTTATGGAAAATTCTTCATTTTTGTTTGGTTTCTGCATCTTTATGTAGGTCACAGGTACCAGTCGAGCAAGAGACGACACATTCTAGGTTAGATATGCTAATCAGGAGAAGTGGGAGAAGTGCACACTTTTTGGCCCAATAAGTGCACATAGGATGCACATTTCTGCCCAAAAACTGCGTAAACGTACTTTTTTGGCCTAAAATTGCGCCGATGCACTTTTTAGGTCAATTTTTGCATTTTTTTTTTTTCAAAAAAAAATCCAATTTTGTCAATAGCGTTACGTGTGTACTGGGAAGGGGACATGTTATTCCCTAAGCCACCTATAGGCCTAGATGCACTTGGCAGTTTCTAATTTAGGAAGGAAATAGGCCTCTTAGAGTTTTTAAAGTACACCTCTATCATTTAGGAAGAGAATTGTTGAGCTGAGGAGTCTAGTGTGCAACATTTTCAACCACTGATTTTCAAGGTTTTTTCCAATGTTTTACAATCCTTTTGGATAGTTTAATTCATAATTTTACCCCATTTAGAGTTTAGTGTTGCCTTTCCCCCTTATGGTCCCCTTGTGTATCCTAGTTTCAAGGTCTTTTCCAATGTTTTACAATCCTTTTGGATAGTTTACTTCATAATTTTACCCCATTTAGAGTTTAGTGTTTCCTTTCCCCCTTATGATCCCCTTGTGTATCCTAGTTTTTGGAGCTTCTCACCTATCCTTTTCTAGCAATTTCACCCCTGCTTTTTGTTAGTTTACTACACCATTTTCAACAACCTTTTTCCTTTAGATAATAGTCCCTTAGACATTAAATATTTTGGCCTTTTTTTTGCATCTTTAAGTTACTTGTTTGCCTTCACCTTTTTAGCTTCTTGATATCCTTCTTGGGTGGGGGGTTTTGTGCTTGAATTTTTGTTTATTTTACCATCCATTTTCAACATTATTTACATTTTTTAGCACTTTATTTTCAGCAACACATGGCATTATCAAAACATTATTAACTAACTCATCCATTTGAAAACAATGTTTGCAGTTAGGTGTAGATAAAATTTTAGGGGCTAATATTCGCAGGTGAGCTAATTTTCCATGCTTTTTCCAGAAAAAAAGATTTGTCAATTTCCATTTTTTTGAAAATTGATTCACCCAAATTTTATATTATAAAAATATTTTACCCTAAAAATTTCCAAAATTGTATATATAATAATGTAAAATAATTATAAACCTAAATATTTTTACAAAAATATCATCAATTTTTTTACAATTTACATATTGGGGACCAGTAAGGTTCACCAATGTTTCTAAACTTTAAGATAAACTTCCATCCTTAAAATTTTCCCTGGTTAGGTGTAGGATCAGTGGGGTAGAATTCCAATAACACCCATAGATCACTTACATTGGGACATGGAAAGTTGAAATATTAGGGAGCTTAAAATCCTTCACCATCCCATGATCCAAAGTCACAGTGTGTCATAAATGCGATTAAGTAGGGATTAGGCTAAATCATAGTGTGGGAAATTCTCCTCAGGGGTACCCAACCCGTGGTAGGGAATTACGTGTCATGGTTGATCACCACAAAGCTCAAGATTTTACCACCCCCTTGGGATGAAGGTAACCTTAGTGGCCAATCTTAGGAAAACACACTATAAGACTAGCTGTGAGCAAGAAGTTGGTCCTCTACCCCGCCTTTCTCTAGAAAAATATGCTTGCAAGGATCATAATCCATCAAGTAAGAAGTATCTTGGAAGGCCATACAAAATAGTAGATCTAGGACTTGTTTGAGGATTTAGATCACCTTTTGGACTTAGGTCATTTTTTCTTTGATAGGACATGTTTTCCTATATTAGACTAGAATATCATTATAGTTAGTTTACACTTACACCATTACACTAGTGTTTGATTTTTGTTTGTTACTATTTTCTCCTATCATCACCATTTAGTATATTGAGTCATATTTTTATTGAAACCATTACACCTCCTAGGCATTTGTTTAAGAGAATTCATGGCATTTGCCCTCAATTTCCTTCAGGACATCCTACTCCTCCCTGTCAAGTTGGAGTTCATTCTCCTAGTCCTCCATTGAGTCCCCATACCGACTGTAGTTATTCTGATTCATCTAGTTTTTCCTCTAATTTTTCCTCTTCCCATCCCCGCACCACCACCATGTCAGGCACCAATGTGGGTGGTGGAAACAAAGGTGGTAAACAAGGTCCCAACCAAGGCAACCCCAAAGGTGGAACCTCTATCGGTATGGTCACTAATCCTCCCTTTATTCCTTATATGGATAGTTTGAGCATCCCTAATTTCAGCTAGCTCATTAACAATCATCTTCTCCATAACCCCAATTGGCCTCCTATGCCTACCAAGCTTCCTTCTGACATTCCCAAGTTCGAAGGAAATCCTAGA
Organism: Pinus albicaulis; assembly: GCA_034641835.2. Lineage (NCBI taxonomy): Eukaryota > Viridiplantae > Streptophyta > Pinopsida > Pinales > Pinaceae > Pinus > Pinus albicaulis. The sequence goes on from CM076573.1 coordinate 898,456,477, forward strand.
GAAGACCCCACAAATCATGTTCCCTTTTTTCATATGTGGTGTTCATATAATGCCATTACCGAAGACTCCATTCTTCTTCGCCTTTTCTAATGCACCCTAATTGGAGCTGCTTCTAAACGGTATGTGGAACAACCACATTCCTCCCATTCTAATTTTTTGACTTGACTATCACTAAATCTCTTCTTTCATATTTATAGCTATCTCTCTGATACAAAACATGTTCTGAAATATTGACCTCTTTCTTGCAAACTTCTGCCACCTGCCTTTCTGACCATGTTCAAGAATGGAACAGAAGGAGGAGCATGTGTATATCCCCTGAGTTTGAGTACCGTGTATATATGGATTGGTTTCTAAGAATTCATTTTTACCCTATAGGTAAATATATCGCCTATCAATTCCCTCAGACTCAAGAAGAATCTCTCCAGATATCATTAAAATATTGTCTGATATATGCCTAGTTAGGTTATGTTTATATTGTCCTCCCCGATCTAACTTGGCCTGGAGCTGCCAATGTGTTGTGCGAATCACATGCCATTGACAGTATAGTTGGATCCCTTTCCCACCCTTAACCATCACCATATCCTCAGCATTCTATGAGTTATGGTAAACTCTAGGGGGAACTAGTTTCACTCACATCTATCCCCCTACCAATCCTTTGTGTTTCAACTCTTATTAACGTACAAAAACATCATATGAATTTACCATCTACATCAGTCCATACCAGGGCTATCTATTTCTCAACCTGTTTTTCAAAATGCTTAATCCTTACTATCCTTATGCACCACCAAGCGCTCCAACCCCACCAACACCAATGCCTCAACCTCCCATGCCTCCTCCTCCTCTGCACAAACAAAAAACACCACCACATAATCAAGTGTATGCTTAGTAGAGTATTACCAATCCCCTAACCCCAAGAGAAGGAACAAAGGGAGAGGTAACATAGAACTAACAACCTCAAGGTAACCAGGGAAACCAAGGGGTGATAACATAATGCCCTATTAGGTCCCTATAATACTAGTGTATCCTCTTATTTTTAATGTTGTTCCCATGTAGTCCCCATATTGTTATTATTCTGCCCCATAGAAGCACACTATTTTTTTTTTGTGCCCTTACATTATTATTGATATTTCGGCTCTGATTATATTGTGACCCCTTCAAATTCTGTATATATAAATGAGGTTTTTTCATTTGAATCATCCAAGAACTATTCATTTATGTAATACAAAGGAGATTTCCCCCTTGAAGAGACTAATTTCTAAGTCATTGATCTATATTTTCTTCTATTTTGTGAGTTGGTTGCATAACATTTGGTATCAGAGCTTTGGATTCTAGGGTTTCGCTTCTTCAAACAAGACTTCTTGGAATTTTCATTTATATATTTTTTTTCTAGGAAGCTTCAGAAGCTAAAATTGAAACCATGCTGATTCAAAATTTTGGTGAACCTCATGTACGAATTTCAGATCTTGGTTCACTATAGTTTCAAAGATATGATCTAAGGAATTTAGGGTTTTTGCAGGCTCCAGAATTTCATCTCAAACAGGTGACCGAGGGAAAATAATCATAACTTTCTTTTCAGGGATCATATTTTAATTCTGTAAAAAGATGAAATTTCATGGAATCTAGTTTCTTGTGTATCAATTTTAGGGCCAAAGGTTGAAATAGGGACACATGGCATGTTGTACAATTTCTCTCTACTGAACCAGTCCATAATTAGTTCAGTGGGAGATCGGACATAACTTTAACTTGAAGAATCCAAATTAGGTATGAATTGTGGAATTGGAAAGAAGACTCAGATTCCTACCACATGACTAAAGTTCAAATATTGGGGATCTGAAATCACAAAGGTACATCAATTTCAATATCGAGCTCCTCAAAAGCAAGAAAAAAGTGTGTATTGTTTTTTTAAATTGCATAACTTTTGTTTGAAAAATCAGTTTGAAGTGATTGCAAGGGAATATTGAAGAATCAATATCAATATTGGGTTCTAAAATTCCTCCCAAAAATAATTCCATGCCAATTAAGTCCTCAGAAAGCTCTACTATGACACATGAAGAGGAATAATTGCAACATGATATATCAAATTACGAGATCAAGTGCAACAAATTTTTCTCTCTCAAAGAGTAAGAAAAAATTAAATGGAAGCTAAGATATATGGTATGGAAGATAATATAGATGGTATGGAAGCTAATATGAATGGCATAGAATAAAAAATGGAAGGTTTAAATGATGGTTTAAAATCATGCATGGAAGGTCTAACAAAGTTTCTACAAGAAATGCTTCCTAATAGCGAAAAGGCATTAGTTGAAACTCATGATGAGAAAAAAAACAATGTTAATCATGATTTCATAGCCTCTAACATTGTATTTAAGACCCACCATATTAGAACTATCGATATCAGGAAGGTTGATGGCAAGGATATGGTAACATGTATACTACAGATGGAGCAATACTTTGATCTCCATAATGTGCACCACACACAAAAGGTACGCATTGCAACTTTATATTTAGAACCCAATCAGTTTGTATGTTATAGTTTAATTTGTTCTCATAAACCAATTGTCACGTGGTCAATTTTTACAGAGGAAATGATAGCACATTATTATGATACAAAGAGCAACACCTTCTTCAGCCAATTGATAAATCTCAAACAAAAGGGTTCAATGAAGAGCACATTAAGGACTTCCAAAAAATGAATATAACGGTAAATGATCTTCTAGAGGAACATAAGGTTGATGTATTCATATGGACTTTAAAGGAAAACATCCAACATGAGGTTCACCTTTGGGAACTTGATTCATTGGAGAAGGCATTGAGGTTGGAAAGAAAAATTGAAAGAAAAATTATGTCAACAAGGAAGCCTACCACTCACAACTATAAAGATGGAAGTGTTGCTACTCCTAGCCTTCCATAACCTTCAAGGTTGAAAGCACCATAGTTGGAAGAAAAAAGAGAAAAAGGGCTTCGTTACAGTTGTGATATAAAATACACTAAAGGTCATAAGTGTGTTGAGAAGAAATTATTTTACATAGATTGTGAAGAGGAGGAAGAAAAGGAACAAGAAGCTAAAAAATAAGAGGATATACACCAGGAATCAACCCTAGAGAAAGAAGAAATGAATTTGACCATATATTGTAATGCATTGGTAGGAATTACCACTCCTCAAACTCTCAATATAGAAGGACATATCAAGAAGAAACAGGTAATAGTGCTAATTGATTCAGGTAGTAAACATAATTTTATTCATTGTAAGATAGCCAACGAATTAAATTGCTTCCTATATCCAACACTAGAGTGTCAAGTGATGGTTGCTTTTAGTGAAATCAATGTATGTTGATTTAAACAATTCATGATATGTTTCTATAATTTTATGCACTTTCCTAAATTTACTTGTCTATCCAAGTATTTAAATCATTTCTTTATCTTAATTCCTTTAATTAAGAACATTCGAGAAGTAAAATTTTACAAAATAACAATTTCATTTGTCCTATTAACTTGTAGAAAGTGCTTTTGGTGCACAATAAATGTATGTTAGATTACAATGATTTTAATTTAGATGTCAACATGTAAACTACAATAAGTTTTATTTGAATTTTTTTTTTTTTGAGATTATCTAAAAGAGATTAATAGTCATATATATATATATATATATATATATATATATATATATATATATATATATTGCACTTTTTACATTCCAATATGAAGCATGTGTGTCTCTTTCCATGTTTTATATCAAACTAACACATGACAGATTGATTAATAAAATAAATAAATTTCAATGTTGTTCATAACCTAGTGTTGTGGCTAGCAACAACCCCCCTTCTTATTTAGTATTAGTGATAATACTAAATAAGTGGGGACCCTTAGTCAAAAAATCCAAAAAATCAATTAATGCTTGTTTTTCCTTTTTTCAATAAAACTTACTGTCATACGAATTAGGAGAAAGTTCCTTGAAAAATAAAAAAAATTTAAGTTTTATGATAGCATAGGGAAAAATCATTCTTTGGAGAATATCGCATCGCAAAAGAATAATAAGTGCCTCTTTAAATAGCGGAATTCTAAAAATTGCGATGCGAGACTATGCGCTAAAAGAAAATTTATTGCATCGCATGTTTCAAATATCATATCTTATGCCAAAAACATCAGATCACCGATGTGCAATAACGTATATCGCAAATTGCATTTCGCACAAAATACATTAACGAATGTTGGTCATATGTTGCGTTTTGCGATATTGCGATATTGCGATATTGCAACGTTGCAATTTCACGATGTTACAATATTGCGCTATTATAAGATTGCGATTTGTGAAGATTGCGATCTGCGAGATTGCGATTTTGTGATATTGCGAAGAAAATCGCATTATCACATTATCGCGGATCTTTAAGGCTCGTTGTACAAAAAAAAAAAACTCTCCATAAATCGAGACTCTGTTAGGTGCTCTAAAGTTTAATCAATAAATTTATTGTCACTCATTAATGAAAAATGGTTTCGTTCTGATTGAAGAATTTATTTCACGTAATGTGATATATTTCATAGCTCTTCAGCATTTAAAACTTGCCGCCACCTTTTTCATATCATTACTCTCACTTAATTCGTAAACTGCAGGAGTGAAGAACTGAGAACTATACAAAGCAACATCTCGATATTATGGGAAAGAAGGACAAAGCTCTGAGTTCTGAAAGTAAAGAGATGGCGTCCTTATACACAGACACCGCCTACAACGAAGACGCTGGTATTACTACTTGGGATGTTATGCATAATCTGGTTGAGGAAGAAAACCCCAGAGTAATGGATGTTGCGGCTACTGCAGGATCACTTGGATCTTTCGAAGCATCTCTTACAGAGCTGGCTTGTTCATTTTTACACCGGATAGCTGCAAGACCTAAAATTATTCCATATAAAGACATGATTAAATGGGTGCTGGATAGTACTGATATTACAGACAAACAGTTCAAGACTCAAGGGAAAGAACTCATCGGTTCATTTACTCCAGAAGATTTGAGGCTTATGTATCATTTGCAGGAGCCACAGGCAACCTACAACAAACATTTCATAGAAAAGTTTGCCAAAGAAAATGAAAACTTGGCAGAATGCACCAAGGAGTGGTCCAGAAGAGAAGAACCATTGAAGAAATATAAACACGGTATGTACAATACTGGTTCTCTCACTTCTCCATATTGCTTTGTTGCTGCTATGCTTTGTAGGCTTTTTTGAAACCCTGACATTAATAAGTTTTCATTCGAATGGCTTCCGTTATTGAATGCTGCTGTTAATGCTACTATTGTGGATTGGGATAAGATATTGTCTGATAACTTAGCCACGGCTATTTTTAATTATCGGTCTAAACGGAATGTCTCTCAGAGGGTTTATCCTCCTTTTTACTTATTTGCCTATGTGATGGATTCAATCTGCTATGTTTCTAAGTTTCCTTTAATGGGTTGGCAATGGACAATTCAGGATCCATTACCCATTCATGTTTATCATAAAGAATTGTGGGATTCAAAGTTCATTCCTCATTTTTACAAGATTTTCCATGGCATAATGTTACCCCTGTACAGAATGTTGTATAATAAGGATGCTCCAAGGTTTTCCCCTGTAGAAGAAGTAGACATTCTCCCTGTCGCAAGATGGATTGGTGAAGAATTGTTTACCTATGTTAGGGTTTTTGGAAGTTTTGCTTCTCCTCATGTTTTACCTTTGTATGTTCCGGATAAACTACTGGCCCGAGAAATTGCATATCAAACTTGTGGAGAGGGAGGTTTGAAAAAAGAATTAAGGGATAAAAAGAAAGCCATCTGGCCACAATTTCCTGTGGCCTGCGGAGCATTTTCATTATTTGATGTTGGTAATGCATTTAAAGAAGTAAACAATATTACATGTTTACAATTGTTCAAGTTTTCAAGATGGCTATTCAACCTGTATGATGTTGTTAAGAATTTCACCACTGCAGTCAAGGTAAGAATATTTTCTAGAGAAGAGGATCTTTTTGATGATATGTTCCAAGAAAAATGCACATTTAAAGAGATTCTATATTCAGCTCAAACACGTTTTTCTCCACAAGAGTTCCAAGAATTTAAGATGTACAGAGAAAGGAGGTTGACCACTACTCCTTTGGATAATTTGCGCTTGGAACCCTTAAGGGAACCAACTCCTAGTGTTAGTCTCAGTGGCAGTTCAGGTACAGAAAGGTCTAAGTCAAAGTCTAGAAAAGAAACTTCTGAACGTTCTAAAAAGTCTGATAATGACCAGGATAAAAGTGAAGGGTCAGTAAAGGATATTTCCCAATCAAAAGAACTTTCACAGCAACAGATTTCAACCACTCCGCAGTTAAATATTCCCCCTCTCATTATACAGCAACCATCCGTCAAAATTGAATTGGATAAGGAATGGGAAACATTTAATGATTTGATTAATGTTGAAGGATAGAACACACATACTCTTGTAAGTAATGTACAGACAACAAAAGGTTTAGTTACAGGAATAAGTGGCAATGTCACAAAAACAGAACATATACCCATTACCCCCTCTTCTGAGCTTGTACTTAAAATAGAGGAAATTCCTCCTCTGGATATATTCTATAGTCCACAACATAAAGCAGTAGTAAGAAAACAAAGGAAGAAAAGGAAATTAGAAAGTGTAATCTCTCATGATGCAGAGCAATTGGATGTTTTATGGCAAGATCCTACTACTAATCCAACTGAAAATCTTTCTAAATTATCTCAGATTATAGGATCATATGCCTATGCAGCTATCGATAAAGCATCTGAAGTACAACAATTACTGAATGAAAAATAAGATCAAATACAGTTTCTGCAACAACAACTGCAACAAGCCAATGCTAATAGTGAAGCAAAAAAACAACTTGAAAAATTACAACAGGAGTTTCAACAAATGCAAGTTGGATATCAGAAAAGTTTAGCTGAAAAAGAGAAACAGCTACAGGTTATGCCACAGATACACAGAGATGATCCCAAGCTCACAGAATTTATTAGAGAGTCTATTTCCTTAAATAATCAACTACTGCAGCAACATGATATATTATGCCAAAAAATTTCACAGTGGAACTCTTTTTGTCAAGAAAGTGATTAAATCAGTAATCATGTCGTAGAATTACGACATTTATGATTTAACTAATGAAAGAGTTACTGAATATTTGACTTGGAAAAAGATGGAGGAGGGAAAAATGGCAGGAGCACCAATCATCAATGACAGTCATAAAGAAATGCTCTTCAATAATTGGGATGCATAGATAAAAATTGCAGAACAAGCAGCGAAGAAGCAGCTACAACAGCAAGCAATATTACTGATTGTGTAAATGAAAGTTTGCACAAGGATAATTTGATTTCAAAAACTATTCCACGATACCTACCACAAGCACAATAACTACAGACAGAATGGAAACAGAAAGCTGAAGAAAAAGCAGAATCGATTAAAGGATTGACAAAGTTAAATTGGGATTCTTACTGGGCATTTTTGGTAAAACCGCACAGTCAATGCAGCACTCTCAATTGCATCATCAATTCTGCCGAGAAGATGGCGCAAGCACTTTCCGATTCCATTTTCTCAGGACAGTTAAAATCTGAAGTCGGCTAGCCTCCTCTTCTCAAATCAATGTTGAACGCTTGCAAATTCAAAGATCAGATTCATAAGTAGTTAGTTGATAGTTTTAAATTTTAGATTTAGTATTAGTTTTACTTTATTTTTGCCTAGAAAAAGGACGGTCATTTAAACCGTATCATACATTTTTGTAATATTATTTTTAGATTTAGTTAGTAGTATTTAAACCCTTCTCATGCATTTAGAGAAGGGTTCTGAAATTTGTCAAAAACTTGTCCTCAGAACATGCACTTTTGCACCCTCAGAGGAGGTTTTGATAAATGAATGGAACATGATTTATTGATATCTGTGTTTAATATCTGCTACTGATGTTGCACTTCTGTACTCTTAGTGGATGTTGGATTAAGAAGAGATAAGTCATTATTGCTTGAAGCTCATGAGTAAGACTAGTTATAAATGGTACTTTTATCTCTTAACTATTTCTACCTCTGTGTTAAAGTGATATTTATGTTCAGTTATTTATATATTGATGTTTGAATGCTTGATTTATCATTTGGCACTTTTGTATGGTGATAGCCATTTATTTATGCTTAATGTATGAATAGCTTATTATGCGATATGTTTTTCACAACTGTTTCATCTAACTTTTTATATGAAGTGGTTTATCTTTATTGAATTTTTTTCTTATAACAGTTGAATGATATTTATTATCAATTTTATTTGAAATCATTTTGGATCGCATAAATAGAAAGATTACATCCCGGGTTAATTTAGAATTAGATATTTCTGTTTAAATTAGAATACAATTTGCATATGATTAGATTAGAAATAGAATAAAAAAATTTTATTTAGGAACTTTAGAAAAGAAATATCAATTCTCAACACACACACACATATTGGGAAACTGGTCCCATTATCCCCAGTCGGACCCACTACACCAAACGGACAAGGAGCTGCTAACCAAGGTCCGGACCGGGTGGGTATCCCCCTTGTTGTAAGACCCGATTTTTGGGGCTTCAATATATTTGACGCTAGAAGGAGGGCACGAACTATGAATGGAAAGTAAATCAAAATCTAAAAACCATTCTAAGAGTAAATTGCCCTCACCATCTTTTCTGACTTCTCCATCGCATACAGAATTTTTAAATCTAGAGCCAGAAGTCGAGAAAACAACAGCCACTGCCACAAACCCTGACTTTTCAGAAGAATCTGCTGTTGAACCCCCTGAAGTTGAATCTTTGATTCATAAACTTCAGTGATTTTCAATATCACCTCAACGATCTGATAAATCTCAAGGCAGTGTGACTTCGCAATATAATCATGCTCATCCTCTTACCAGATTACAAAGCGAAAAGCTTGGCATTCAGCCAACTGATTTACCTCTACCTACAAGGAAGAGAGCAAGAAAATCACCTAAAGGGTCTGATAGCGAGACTCTTTCATCATCATCATCCATTTCAACCTGTTCACCGTGAAGTCAACCATCCATTCCTCCACCTCAGACTATTGTTCGTCAGTCCACTGGAACTTCCACATCTCCATCTCAAACATCTGGAATCATAATATCCTCCTCTTCCCAATCGTAGACCTCATTTTATGCACTTTCCTCTGTTAGTAGTTCAGCGATGGCCCAAATGCCATGGAATAATCTAGGGGCAGTCTTGATGCCTGCACCCTTGAGTCAATTACCAGCCCATCCTGAAAAATGGCTGCCTAAGTTTAACCCTGAAGCAGGCATGCTAGTTGAAGAACATATAAACAATTTTATGTTGTCTTTAAATCTCAATGGAGTTATTAATGAAGATGATGTTGTCCGAATTTTTCCCTATACTCTACAGGGAGCAGCCGGTCCATGGTATTTCTCATTACCATCTGGATCTATCACTAGTTGGGATATTTTCCAAGATCAATTTTTGACTAATTTTGGTGATGACAGGTCTACAGCAACGTTGATTGATGATTTGTCTAATCTTAGAGCTGATTCAAAAGAGCCTATCAAGGATTTTAACTCACGTTTCAATAAATTGTTAAACAAAATTCCTACTGCTTCCAAGCCTAGTGAAGAAGTGCGAAGTGAATGGTACATTTCTTCTTTACCATCAAACATAGCAATCTTCGTTGATAGGGCTAACAAAACAACTTTAGCAGAAAATATGAAGGAAGCCATAGTGGTAGAGAAACGTCTCATAGCCCTAGAAAAGAAAAACGCGATAGAGGAATGAAAATCCAAGAAAGTTACTTTTAAGGAAGATCCCAAGAAAAAATCTAAAGATCCATTCGATTTAGAAGGATTGCAGAAAGTTTTGAAAACGATGTCTAACGAAATGGTTGATATTAAGAAACACGTGGCTGAAACATCTTCTAAAAAATCTTTCAAGCCTTTTAGAAGAAACCCTTCAACTGATTCAAAACCACCAAATGCTATTACAAATGCTGAATCAGAAGAAGAAGAAGAGGAGACTGCCACTGAAGAAACTACCAATGAAGAAGAAGTTGTAGAAGTGCAAGGTATGTGGGATTTCATCCTCCCAGATGAGGAAGACCAAGAAGCATCTCCGGTTAGCACTCGAAATAGAAATCAACTTGATCCTCCTCAACCTACTCCCAAGTCAAAAAGTGCAAGCTCAATGACTAAGGATAAAGTTGCACCCAAGAAAACAACATCAAAAGCAATTCAGACTAGCCCAGTCCAAACAGATTCATCAACTCCATCAAAAACACTGATTGTTTCGGATGAGATGGAGTATAATATCATATAAGATATGAAGAAGACTAGGGCTAACATCACTTTTTATGAATTGAGCAAATTAAAACACCAGCAAAAGGTACTTTTGAAAGAATTACATGATGTACCAGAAAAACCTTTGCCCGATCCTGTAATCTCTCAAGCTTCCAACGAGATGGGAAGACCTCCAACTAATGCGATTAGCAAAGTTGATCTAGAAAATATCGCTTTAATTGGAGGAAGGTCGAGATCTCATATTCCTCCATTTCTTCTTACTTATGAAGTTTTCAATAAAAATTTGCATAATTGTTTAGTGGATTCTGGAGCTTCATCTAATATTCTACCAAAATCAATATGTGCAAAATTGAACATTCAACCACAAAAGTCTACTGTGTGCATAGTACAGCTAGATCGATCGTAAATTGAAGTGATTGGCGAATTAAATCAGGTTACCATAAGGCTGTCATAAAATCCAAAGGTATGTCAAGTGATTGATATTTTAGTTGTAGATATTCCAGAATTTTATGGCTTAATTCTCAGCAGAGATTGGTCAGAAAAAATTCATGGATACTTTGCAACTGATTGGTCCCACATGTGGCTTCCTTATAATGGTAAACCAAATCAGATAAAGGTTGAACGAGAAAGACATCAGAAATACATTGTAATAGAATTGGAAGGAGAAAATGAACCAGTTGCATACAACAATAATATTGTTGGCAATTATTCAGTTGATTCTTTCTTAGGAAATTTCAATGCTCATACTTCACCTTACTTAGAACATTCTGTTTTATCTCAGATAGAAATTTTTTCTCAAACAGATAGTTCTAAATGCATTAATTTTGTAGATACTCCTGTAAATAAATCTTTATTTTGGAAGTTATTTTTTGATGGTTCTAAGTCTAATGAAGGAGCAGGAGCAGGGTGCATGTTGGTTAGTCCAGAGGGAAACAAAATTATGTTAACTTGCAGACTCGAGTTCGATTACACTAATAAAACCGCTGAATACGAGGCTTTAGTCCAAGGATTATACAAAGCAATTGGATTAGACATCAAATATCTACAAGTTTTCGGAGATTCTGAAATTGTAATCAAACAGGTACGCAATACTATACATTGTTTATTAGGTCATTTAAAGCATTATCAATCTTTAGTTCAAGATCTGACTGAACATTTTATAGTATTTAATATTTCATCAATTCCCATAATCCAAAATACTAGTGCAGACCTCCTAGCTAATGTAGCTTCCAAACTCATTCCTTCAGAAGATTATAGCCCTGATCGATTTTCAATTGAATTAATATTTAAACCCTTGATTCCTGATAACATTACCAATTGGAGAATTTTCAACGATGATCCTGATATTGTAAGATTCCTCACATCTGAAGGATCTTACACCAATTAGATAATTGATGAAGACCAACATGACAGACAATTGCAACATGATAGCACCAATAATGCTATGCCAAAGTCAGTAGTCAAGTTAGAAGACCTTTATGATTTGAAAGATCGATTCAAAAGATCTACTAATTCAAAATTGCAAAGTTCAACTTTCAATTATGAATTAGTAAATCTAGGAACTGATACCAAACCACAGAATATCAACCTAGGCCTTGGTCTAGCTCTTGAAGAAAAATTAGCATATGTTCGTCTTTTGAAACAATATAAAAGTGTATTTGCTTGGAATTACGATGAACTCAAAACTTATGACACTTCTATCATCAAACATACTGTTCCAATGATAAATGATGAAAAACCTGTTCAACAAAAGCTGAGAAAGATCCATCCCAATCTAGAAAATCAAATCAAGTCTGAACTCAATAATTTATTGAAAGCCAAGATTATTTTTCTTGTCCGACATTATAAATGGGTTTCCAATATGGTTCCTGTTAGAAAGAAGAAGGGAGACATTAGAATTTGTATTGACTTTCGAAATATTAACAAAGCCTGCCAAATAGATAATTTTCCTTTGCCTCCCATGGAGCAAATATTACATGCAGTCGTAGGATCAGAATTAATGTCTTTCCTAGATGGTTTCTCTGGTTACAACCAAGTATTGGTCCATCCTGATGATCAATTAAAAACTACATTTAGAACCAAATGGGGCACTTATGCATATCAAAAGATGCCTTTTGGTCTGATCAATGCTGGTGCCACATTTCAGAGAGCCATGGACATTGCTTTAAAGGGTTTAGTTAACAAATCAGTGGTAATCTATTTAGATGATATAACTGTATATTCCAAAAATGAAGTAATCATCTTAGAGATTTGAAGCAGATCTTCCAAAGTTGTCAAAATTATGGAATTTCACTTAACCCAAAAAAATATTTTTTTGCATTAAGTGAAGGAAAACTTCTTGGATTCATAGTGTCAAAATCTAGAATTCATATTGATCCTGATAGAATCAAGGAGATTTTTGAAATACCTTTACCTCACAACAAGAAAGCTATGCAATATTTCCTTGGCCAGATTAATTTTGTAAAGAGATTTGTCCCATATTTTTCAAGAATTGTATCTCCTTTACAAGCAATGATTAAAAATAATTCAAACTTCAAATGGGGCCAAAATGAATATGAGGCATTCAATCTGATCAAAAAAGCAATTGTTAATGCTCCATCTTTAGCAACTCCAAATTTTTCCGATCCTTTTATTTTGTATACATTCGCCTCTGATAAATATTATACTGCAATACTCACTCAAGCAAATCAAGACAAGGCAGAAGCTCCAATTGATTTTTTCAGTTCAAATTTATAGGGAGCTGAGTTGAATTATTCAGATGTAGAGAAACAAGCTTATGCTGTTTTCAAAGCAATTAAATATTTCAGACCTTTTCTACTTAAAACCCATACAAAAATCATAGTACCGTTTCCAACGGTAAGAAATATTTTAGTACAGAAAGATGTGGGTAAGAAAAGAGCTAATTGGGTTATTTCCTTACAAGAATATGATGTAGAAATCAAACCAAAAAATATCGTAAGAGGTCAAGGCTTTTGCAAAATATTAGCTGGAGCATCGCTTATTTCTGAAAAACCATCTGAAGATATACAAATGTCTGAGGTAAGCCTAAACGATGTTAAATCATTATATGCTGATATCATATTTTATCTGAAAAATGGATATGCTCCTCCAAATCTCGATTATACCAAGAAAAGAGCTCTAAGGTTGAAGGCTAAGAAATATCAGCTTGTGAATGATGTTCTTTTTAGAATGAATTATGATTCTGTTCTCCTTAGATGTCTGGAGAAATCTGAAGCTCAAAAAGTCTTGCAGGAACTTCACGATGGGCCAGCAGGTGGACATTATGCTGGAGATACTACTGCACATAAAATCCTTCGCGCAGGCTATTACTGGCCCACGTTATTTAAAGACTCACATAGCTACATCAGGAAATTTCAAGTTTGTCAAACCGCTGCTGGAAGACAAAAGAAACCATCATTTCCATTACAACCAGTCAACATTGAATAGCCTTTTGATCAATGGGGATTGGACATAATAGGTGAGGTCGTTCCTCACTCTTCTAAGCAACATAGGTATATCATTACAGCAACTGATTATTTCACTAAATTGGTAGAATCAGTACCTTTCAAGACTGTCAATGCTGAAAATACCTTTTAGTGAAAAATTGTTTTATATCAGTATAATGAAAGGTATCAATCACAAAACGAAGATTCTCTGAAGAAAATTTCTTTCCAAAAACTCTACCATTGTTGTCCCGAGCTATCTTAAGGAAACAATGATTTCCTCCTCACGTAGGAAATTACAACGTTCAGGGAATAATCCAATGATACACTTTAACTTAAAGAGTAAGAGGTCTCATCACGAGCCAACTTATCATGATCATAGATATTATAGCTTGCTGACATTGCCAAAACTGCATACCACAACAGGGCAATGACTCAAGATTGTTGTAATCTAAAGACAAGGAGTCTCATCACGAGCCAGCTTGTTCAGCAAAGTTATAAATCAAGTGAATGGCATTGTCATAAATTGGCTACCAAACCAAGACATTGTTCTTTAAGAATAAAAAAGAAAAATAAAAGCAATAAGTGTGAATATGGATTTCTCTTTGAAAATTGTATATTTCTCTAAGTAGGACACAGGATCATTTCTGGGTAACAGGTAACCCTGTCAAGGCTATAGACGCCTGCTGGCAGCAGTGACTCTACCTACGACAAATGAGCATATATATAACTGATTTACAGAGAAGTCTTTGTTTTTTTCTTTATAAACCAAGTAATGACTGATGTAGATACAAGGACTAGATTGAAGAAGTAAATAATCAAAGTTCAATATAGAAGAAACGAAATATCATTGATAGATAGAAGCATAATGTACTTTGTCTTTCTATAATAAAGTTTAATTTTCTGGAAAATTTTCTGTTTTTTGGAAGTTTAGAAAATTCAAAAGAAAAGAAGAGATAACTGGTTCTTCCAAGTGAATTGCCAATTGTTGTGGCTAGAATCAACCCCCCTTCTTATTTAGTATTAGTGATAATACTAAATAAGTGGGGACCCTTAGTCAAAAAATATAAAAATCAATTAGTACTCGTATTCTTTGTTCAATAAAATTTAATATCATAAACTTAGGAAAATACCTCTTGAAAAATCTAAAAAGCTTAAGTTTTATGATAAGATAGAATAAAATCATTCCTTAAAGGAATATCGCATCGCAAAAAAGTAATGGATATCTCTTTACAAGCAGAATTCTAAAATTGCGATATCGCGATGTGAAACTATGCATGAAAAATATACATCGCATCACATGTCTCAAATATCACTTACGCTAAAAACCTCAAAATCACCGATATGCGATGGCACATATCGCAAATCGCATGTCGCCAAAAAAATATGTTAACGGATGATTGTCACGTGTTCCGCTCCAGCGATTTTGCGATATTGCGATGTTGCGATATTGTGATGTTGCGATTTTGCGATGTTGCAATGTTGCCATATTGCGATTTTGTGGTATTGCGATGTTGCGATAAAGTGATATTGTGATCTGCGATACTGTAATCTGCAATATTGCGAAGCAAATCGCAGTTCGCCTTATCGCAGGTCCTTAAGGCTAGTTGTACGAAGAAGCTTTCTCCATAAATCGAGACCCCGTTATGCGCTTTAATGTCAATCAATGAATTGGTTGTCAATCATTAATGAAATTTGGTTTTGTTGTGATCGAAGAGCGGTTTCACGTAAGATGGTATATTTTATATGTTTTTGGCATTTAAAAATTTCCCGTCACCTTTTTCCTATCATTATTCTCACTTCATTCGTAAACTGCAGGAACGAAGAACAGATAACTATACAAACCAATATTCTTGATATTATGGGAAAGAAAGACAAAGCTCCAATTTCTGAAGATAAAGAAATGACGCCCTTGTATACAGACACCGCCTATAACAAAGACGCTGGTATTACTGCTTGGGAGGGTATGTATAATCTACTTGAGGAAGAGAACCCCAGAGTAATGGAGGTTACAACTAATGCAGGCTCACATGGGTCTTCTGATGCGTCCATTACATAGCTAGCTTGTTCATTCTTACACCGAATAGCAGCGAGGCCTAAAATTATTCCATACATGGATATGGTTAAATGGGTACTGGACAACATGGATATTACAAACAGACAGTTTAAGACTCTGGGTCAAGAACTCGTTGGTTCATTCACTCCACAAGATTTGAGACTCATGTATCATTTTCCGAAGCCACAGGTGACTTATAACAAACAGTTCATGGAGAATTTTTCCAAAGAAAATGAAAACCTGGCAGAATGCACCAAGGACTGGTCAAGGAGAGACGAACCACTAAAAAAGGATAAACATGGTATGCATAGTACTGGTTCTCTCACTTCTCTGTATTGTTTTGCTGCTGCTATGCTCTGTAGGTTTTTTGGAAAGCCAGACATTAATAAGTTTTCATCTGAATGGCTACAATTATTGAATGCTGTTGTTAATGCTACTATTGTGGATTGGGCTAAGATATTATCTGACAACTTAGGCATAGCTATTTTGAATTATCGGTCCAAAAGAATAGTTTCTTTGAGAATTTATCCCCCTTTTTACTTATCTTCTTATGTAATGGATTCAATCTGTTATGTTTCTAAGTTTCCTTTAATGGGTTGGAAATGGACAACTCAAGATCCCCTACCCATTCATGTTTATCACAAAGAATTGTGGGATTCAAATTTCATTCCCTATTTTTAAAAGATTTGCCATGGAATCATGTTTCCCCTGTACAGAATGTTATATGATAAAGATGCTCCAAGGTTTTCTTCTGAAGCAAAGGTAGACATACTTCCTGTTGCGATATGGTTTGGAGAAGAATTGTTTACATATGTTAGGGTATTTGGAAGTTTTTCCTCCTCTCATGTTTTACCCTTGTATGTTCCTGATAAACTCATTGCACGAGAAATTGCTTATCAAACCTGCGGAGAAGGAGGTTTGACTAAATATTTAAAGGACAAAAAGAAGGCTATCTGGCCACAATTTCCTGTGGTCTGTGGGGCCTTTTCATTATTTGATGTTGGTAATGCATTCAAAGAAGTAAACAACATTACATGTTTACATTTATTCAAGTTTCCAAGAAGACCGTTTGATCCCTATGATATTGTTAAAAATTTCACTACTGCAGTCAAGATAAGAGTGTTTTCTAAAGAAGATGATCTTTTTGATGACATGTTCCAAGAAAAAAACACACTTAAAGAGGTTCTACATTCGGCTCAAATACGGTTTCCTCTAGCATAATTTCAAGAATTCAAGATATACAGGTAAAGGAGGTTAACTAGTATCCCTTTGGATAAATTACGCCTGGAACCCATAAGGGAACCAACTCCCAGTATTAGTCTCAGTGGAAGTTCAGGTACAGACAGGTCTAAGTCTAAGTCTGGGAAAGAAACCTCTGAACACTCTAAGAGGTCTGACAATGACCATGATAAAAGTGAAGGGTCAGTAAGGAATACTGCCCAGTCAAAGGAGATTTTATAGAAATAGGTTTCAACCTCTCCACGGTTAAATCTTCCCCCTCTCATTGTACATCAACCATCAGTCAGAACTGAGTTAGATAAGGAATGGGAGACATTCAATGATTTGATTAATATTGAAGGACAGAACACACAGACACCTGTGAGTAATGTACAAACAACAAAAAATATAGTCACAGGAATAACTACCAATGTCTCAGAAATGGAACATATTCCCATTACCCCATCCTCTGAACTTATGATCAAAATAGAGGAAATTCCTCCTCTTGATGTATTCTATATTCCACAACACAAGGCAGTGGTAAGAAGACAAAGGAAGAAAAGGAAATTGGAAAATGTGCTCTCTCATGATGCAGAACAATTAGATGTCCTATGGCAAGATCCTACTACTGATCCAATTGAAAATCTCACCAAATTATCTCAGATCACAGGAGCATATGCCTCTGCAGCCATTGATAAATCATCTGAGGTACGGAAATTACTAAATGAGAAAGAAGATCAAGTACAGGTTTTGCAACAACAGCTGCAACAAGCCAATGCCAACAATGAAGCACAGAGACAACTTGAAAAATTATAGCAAGACTTCCAACAAATGCAGATAGGATACCACAACAGTTTGGATAAAAAATAAAAACAGCTACAGTTTATGCAAGAGATGCAAAAGGATGATCCCAAGCTTACAGAATTCATCACAGAGTCTATTTCCTTAAATGATCAACTTCTTCAGCAACAGGAAATATTATGCCAAAGAATATCACAATGGAACTCTTATTGTGAAGAAAGTGATAAAATCACTAATCATGTCGTAGACTTACGACATGATTATGATTCAATTGATAAAAGAGTTACTGACTATTTAGCTTGGAAAGAAACAGAGGAGGGGAAAAGATCAGGTGCACCAATAATCAATGACAATCACAAAGTAATGCTCTTTAATAATTGGGATGCACAAATCAAGAAAGCAGAGCAAGCAGCGGAAGAAGCAACCACAGCAGCAAGAAATATTATTGATTGTATAAATGAAAATTTGCACGAGGCAAATCTGATCTCTGAAACTACTCCAGGGTACCTTCTGAAAGCACATCAACTGTAGACAAATCGGAGACAAAAGGCTCAAGAAAAGGCAGAATCGATTAAAATATTAACAAAGTTAAATTGGGATTCTTACTGGGTGTATCTGGTAAAACCACACAGCCAGTGTATGAATCTCAAGTGTATCATCAATTCTGCCGAGAAGATGGCGCCAACTCTTGCCGATTCCGTTTTCACAGGACAGTTAAAGTCTGAAGTTGGCCAGCCAACTCTTCTCAAACCAATGCTAAACACTTGCAAATTCAAAGAACAGATTCATAAGTAGTTAGTTGTTAAGTTTTAATTTTAGATTTGGTATTAGTTTTGCTTTATTTTTTGCCTAAAAAGAGGACGGTCATTTAAAACATATCCTACATTTTTGTAATAAATTATTTTTTAGATTTAGTTAGTAGTATTTAAACCCTTCTCATGCATTTAGAGAAGGGTCCTGAAATTTGTCAAAAACTTGTCCTCAGAACATGCACTTTTGCACCCTCCGAGGAGGTTTTGATGAATGAATGGAACAGGATTTATTGATATCTACGTTTAATATCTGCTACTGATGTTGCACTTTTTTACTCTTAGTGGATGTTGGATTAAGAAGAGATAAGTCATTATTGCTTGAAGCTCATGAGTAGAACTAGTTATAAATGGTACTTTTATCTCTTAACTATTTCTGCCTTTGTGTTAAAGTGATATTTATGTCCAGTTGTTTATATATTAATGCTTGAATGCTTGAGTTATCATTTGGCACTTTTGTACGGTGATAGCTATTTATTTATGCTTAATATATGAGTAGCTTATTATGTGATATGTTTTTCACAACTGTTTCGTCTAACTTTTTATACGAAGTGGTTTATCTTTATTGAATTATTTTCTTATAACAGTTGAATGATCTTTATTACCAATTTTTATTTGAAATCATTTTAGATCACATAACAGAAAGATTACATCCCGGGTTAGTTTAGAATTAGATATTTCTATTTATTATAATACAATTGCATGTTATAGATTAGAATTAGAATAAAAACATTTCACTTAGGAACTTTTAGAAAGGAAATATCAATTCTTGATGCAGGGGCATTGGACACTGGCCAACAATGTAGGAAGTTTTGTCCACATGTTGTGGCTAGGAGGGTTTGGAAGCATTCAAATTATTACAGCTAGGTGTCAATACCTTAGCTGATTGTAACTCTTTAGATTAATTAGAATCAGAGGAAGTCGAATAGCTTAGTTTCCTAGCTGTCATATTTCAGTTAATTGAATTATTATGGTTAGACTGTTGGTTTCTAGAACGGTCCTCTCAGAGGAACCGAAGAGTCATCAATATATGTATATAATTGAAAAACCTCGAATGTATGAGGGGGAGATAGATGAGGAGAGAAATAATAGAGGAATTCTGCAGTCACTTTGTGTATTTCAAATCGCTTCCAATTAAATAGTTCTGTGCATTTCCTCAGTATCGTGCCAAATTCTTAAGTGTGAAAAGATTTCCAAATCGAGAAGTGATGAACTCCCGCATGATTTCCCCTATCTCTGTAGTTTGATTTCCAAATCCATTTGAATAATCCCTGCGCAATTAAGAAAAAACCCCATAGCATGCTCTGTATAGAAAATCATGGTTAATATTGGTGACTTTTCCCGTATAAAAGAATAACCCTGTTTTATCGCATAGTTGCATAAAATTCTATCGAATACACTGTATTGAAACCCAGAGTTAATCGATACAAAGAAGCTCGAACCCTGACGGAACCGTAGTTTATTACTGTAGCAGGAAAACCGGAACAGATTTGCAAAGGCGGGTTTCCCCGATTCCGCACCACCTTTGGCACGGAGGCGGTATTACCGGAGTGTGGAGCGGTTCCATACAGGAATCGACACGTAGCGGATTTGACGTCTAACGAAACCACCTTTCCGTATATATTTCACGCGTTAATGACAGGATCGAAGTCGCCGAGCGGAATGAGTTCGAGCCGTTGATTCGAGAGGAGGTCCTCGAACGGTCCTAGTTCGATAGAGATGCACGATATTTAGTCAGGTACGATGCCCACGTTGATTGGTCCACAGGATATAGGTGGGGCCGGATCTACGTGTCATTCCAAAGCCAATTGATTATAATTGTTGAATTATTTATTCGGGTTATAAACCAAATATCAAAGGTTTATTATAAAGTTTACAAAAGGTTGAAATAGTCATAAAAATTTCGGGAACAGTTATATAAGGCCGAAGGCATAACCATTGATTATAGGGTTCAGATATATGTATATACATGTGAAATCCAGAAGGTACAATTGGAAATTTGTTGTGAAATTATTTATTCGTCAATTTCTTTGAAATTGACAAATAAAAACGAAAGGGGAATGCGACAGAGCCACGTAGTGTTGACCATCCCTCCATTGGGTGTTGACTTTCGGTGTTCTTTGCATCATTTATTGAGTATCCAGGCCATTGTTTGAATTGTTTCCAGAAAGCTGACATAGCGATCCAGGAGTTGGTAGAGATGTGGCAGAAGAAGACTTGTTGCCAACGCGGTGTTGGGGATGTTGCGGACAGTCGAGGCAGGGAATGGATGCCATGGAGCAAGACAGACGGGGGATCTGAAGACACCGATGAACCAAAAACGAAACGAGCGGAAAAATTGAAATTCCTCCGGTTGCTGAGCTCCTTAGAAAAGTTACAGGATCTGCGATTAAGCCCAGTGAAGTGTCGCGAGTTATGAGGGGGACTCAATCTAGAGGAGAGTGAGGTGAATTTGGATAATTGAACTAAAAGTGTTTTGATTATGAAGAAATAAGTGAAAGATAAAAGGTCAAGTTTAGGTGACAAAGTGAAAGGACATCTTTGCGGTTGGTGGGATGGATGCGAGGTAGAAAGGTGGAGATTTAACCAACAATATTAAGAGTGGACAGACGTGGCTAAACTAAAAGGTAAATTCTTACCCAGTGATTATCAGCTGACATTATATAGACAAATGCAGAACCTAAGACAGAGGTTGCTGACAGTAAAAGAATACACAGAGGAATTCTACAGAGTAAGCATAAGAGCTGGGCAATTCCAAGATACACCAGAGAAGACTACCAGATATGTGAATGGTCTCAGACTGGAGATCCAAGATGAGATTGGTCTCTTGTCTCCTAAGACAGTGGAAGAGGCATACCAGATGGCCTTGAAAGCAGAGGAGAAACTCCTGAGGAAACAGTCTGCCAAGAAGAGAGGTACTTTCCGTGGGAAGGGAAGTCAGGGTGGTAGAGGAAAGCCTACACCCAAGGATGGAGCTGACAGTAGCTCACCTCAGAATGCATCTACAGAGGAGGATGCAAATGGCAGAAGGGGTTCTTACAGAGGAAGAGGAAGAAGAGGCAGAGGTAGAGAGCTGAGGTGTTATAGATGTCAAGGAGTGGGACACAAGCATTATGAATGCCCAGAGAATGTGGGTGCTGGTCCAAGGAATGTTGTTGTTGCCCAGGTTGAAGAAGAAGCATAAATTGAAGAAAAATTTCTTCCGGAGAGGGGAGAGTCCTTGGTGGTTAATAAGGTCCTGTTGAAACAAACCAAAGAAGTCACTGAACCCGCACAAAGGAAGACTTTGTTTAGGAGCATATGCAAAGTCCAAGGGAAATGCTGCCAGCTAATCATTGATAGTGGCAGCACAGACAATTTGGTTTCCACTGAGGTGATAGAAAAACTGAAGCTGAAGACTAGGGAGCACCCCACTCCCTACAGGGTGTCCTGGTTGCATAAAGGGCACCAGCTGGTTGTGAAAGAACAGTGTGAAATAGAGCTGCAAATGGGAAAATACAAGGACAAGGTTTTGTGTGATGTAATGCCCATGGATGTGTGTCATATACTGCTAGGTAGACCTTGGCAGTTTGACAGAGCAGTAGTGCATAATGGCAAGAGGAACACTTACAAGTTCTTCAAAGATGGGGTACATCATATATTGATTCCCATGGAAGAAGGAGAGCCATCCAGCAGAGTGACTGATCCAAAGACCTTGTTGCTGAGCGGGAAGGAATATCTGCAGCAGATAGAAGAAGAGGAGGTAAGCTTTGCTTTAGTTTGTAAGCCTAAAGTAGTTCTTACTTCCACAAAGATTTCTGATTTACCAGTAGAAATTCAAGAGATGCTAGATGAATATTGTGACATTGTTGTGGATGATTTACCTGATGAGCTGCCACCTGTGAGAAAGATCATCCATCAGATAGATTTTATCCCTGGTTCAAATCTGCCAAATAAGGTAGCCTATAGAATGACTCCCAAGGAAAATGAAGAAATCAGGAAACAAGTACAGGAATTGGTGGACAAAGGACTGATCAGAGAAAGTCTGAGTCCATGTGCAGTACCAGCAGTTTTGAGCCCAAAGAAGGATGGAGGCTGGAGGATGTGTACTGATGCCAGAGCAATTAATAAGATCACAATCAGGTACAGATTCCCTTTACCCAGAATTGAGGATTTGATGGACTATTTGAGTGGTGCTAAATATTTTTCAAAGATAGATTTGAAAAGTGGATACCATCAGATTAGAATAAGAGAGGGTGATGAGTGGAAAACTGCCTTTAAAACAAATGAAGGACTGTATGAATGGATGGTAATGCCTTTTGGGTTGTCTAATGCACCTAGCACTTTTATGAGACTTATGAATGAAGTATTGAAAGAGTTCATTGGTAAATTTGTGATAGTGTATCTGGATGATATTTTAGTTTTCAGCAGAACTAGAGAAGAACATTTAAGGCATCTTAATCATGTCTTGAAGAAGCTGCACCAGGAGAAACTGCTGATAAATCTAAAGAAATGTTCATTCATGAAGGAAGAGCTGGTGTATTTGGGTTTTGTTGTTTCTGCAGAAGGATTGAAGATGGACCCAGAAAAGGTTAAGGAAATTATAGAGTGGCCTTCACCCAGAAATGTCTTTGAGGTAAGAAGTTTCCATGGACTTGCTAGTTTTTACAGAAAGTTTATAAGAAACTTCAGTAAGATTAATGCACCCATAATTGAGACCATAAAGAAGAGCAAACAGCCATTTAAGTTGACTACTGAAGCAGAGAGAAATTTTAAAGTTTTGAAGCAAAAGATAACAGAGAAGCCTGTTTTAATTCTGCCTGATTTCACCAAACCATTTCAAGTAAAATGTGATGCCAGTGGGGAGGCCATTGGAGTTGTTTTGAGTTAGGATGATAGGCCTGTAGCCTATTTCAGTGAGAAGTTGAATGATACCAGGAGAAAGTATTCCTCTTATGAGAAGGAATTCTATGCAATTGTTCAAACACTGAAGAAGTGGAGACATTATTTGATGTCCAGGGAATTTGTATTATATTCTGACAATCATGCTTTGCAGTATATTGTACAGCAACCCAAGTTGAAACATAAGCATGCTAAATGGGTTGAGTATCTCCAAAGTTTTAATTTTTTTTTGAAACATATAAGTGGCCAAGCCAATAAAGTAGCTGATGCTTTGAGTAGGAGACATTTGCTTGTTCAAGAGACTAATTTTGAAGTTGCAGGGTTCGATTTTCTCAAAGAATTGTATAAAACAGATCCAGATTTTAGAGAAGCATTTGAGGCATGTAGTAACCCTGTTTTGACAGATAGAAGTCAGTGGCTGGACTATTTCCTGCAGGAGGACTTGTTATTTAGAAAGAATCAACTGTGTATACCAAAATGTTCCATGAGAGAAAATTTGATCAAAGAAAAGCATAGTGGTGGACTTGCTGGACACTTTGGTACTGATAAGACTTATGAACAGCTGAGTCACTTTTATTTCTGGCCCAAGATGAGAACAGAAGTGGACAAGTTTGTGAAGAAGTGCAAGATTTGTCAATATGCCAAAGGAAGGAGCCAGAATGCAGGATTGTATACTCCCTTTCCTATTCCAAACAAGCTTTGGGACATGGTGAGTATGGATTTTGTTCTAGGATTGCCCAAGACTCAGAGAGGGAATGATGCAGTCTTTGTTGTGGTAGACAGATTCTCCAAAATGGCACATTTTATTCCATGCTATAAAACTAGTGATGCCACCCATGTTGCCAACTTGTTCTTCAAATAAGTTGTTAGATTGCATGGGTTACCCTAGAGTATTGTTTCAGACAGAGACACCAGATTTGTGGGCCACTTTTGGAGGACATTGTGGAAGAAACTTGGTACTCAACTAAGTTTCAACTCAGCTTATCATCCCCAGATTGATGGAAAAACTGAGGTAGTGAATAGGAGTTTGGGAAATCTGTTGAGGAGTCTTGCAGGAGAACATCCCAAGCAATGGGATCATATTTTGCCTCAGGCAGAATATGCATATAATGATTCACCAAATAGAAGCACAGGGCAGAGTCCATTTCATATTGTTTATGGAATGCATCCCAGGGGAATATCAGAGTTAAGAAATCTGGGAAGAGCAGAGCTAAGGAGTGCAGATGGTGAGGAGTTTGCTTCAGAGATTCAGGCCATACATGAACAAGTGAAACAAAAATTACAAGGCAGCAGCATCAAATATAAAACCAGAACAGACTTGAGTAGAAGAGAAGTTCATTTTGAAGTAGGAGATCAGGTTTTGGCACACTTGAGAAAGGAGAGGTTCCCAAAGAAGCAGTACAACAAATTGAAGTTCAAAAATATTAGGCCATGCAAGATACTTAGAAAGTTTTCTGCAAATGCTTATGAGATTGAATTTCCACCTGATGTTGGAATATCTCCCATTTTTAATGTTGCATATTTGTACAAGTATGAAGATGATGGTGCAGAGGACAGATCAGTAGACAAGGAGCAGATTGAGTGGAAGGAGCAGTTACCTCCAGCACAACCATTGCAACCAGAGAAGATATTGGACAAGAGAGTATTAAGGAAGACCAGAGGACAAGAGTACTTACAGTACTTGATCAAATGGAAGGATAAACCAGAGGAAGATGCCACTTGGAGGACTGAAGAAATGCTGTAGAAGATTGGCAGATCAGTGGAGGAGCTCATGGACAGGAGCCCATGAAGAAAATTTCCCTCAGGAGTCTGATGCAGGGGCATTGGACACTGGCCAACAATGTAGGAAGTTTTGTCCACATGTTGTGGCTAGGAGGGTTTGGAAGCATTCAAATTATTACAGCTAGGTGTCAATACCTTAGCTGATTGTAACTCTTTAGATTAATTAGAATCAGAGGAAGTCGAATAGCTTAGTTTCCTAGCTGTCATATTTCAGTTAATTGAATTATTATGGTTAGACTGTTGGTTTCTAGAACGGTCCTCTCAGAGGAACCGAAGAGTCATCAATATATGTATATAATTGAAAAACCTCGAATGTATGAGGGGGAGATAGATGAGGAGAGAAATAATAGAGGAATTCTGCAGTCACTTTGTGTATTTCAAATCGCTTCCAATTAAATAGTTCTGTGCATTTCCTCAGTATCGTGCCAAATTCTTAAGTGTGAAAAGATTTCCAAATCGAGAAGTGATGAACTCCCGCATGATTTCCCCTATCTCTGTAGTTTGATTTCCAAATCCATTTGAATAATCCCTGCGCAATTAAGAAAAAACCCCATAGCATGCTCTGTATAGAAAATCATGGTTAATATTGGTGACTTTTCCCGTATAAAAGAATAACCCTGTTTTATCGCATAGTTGCATAAAATTCTATCGAATACACTGTATTGAAACCCAGAGTTAATCGATACAAAGAAGCTCGAACCCTGACGGAACCGTAGTTTATTACTGTAGCAGGAAAACCGGAACAGATTTGCAAAGGCGGGTTTCCCCGATTCCGCACCACCTTTGGCACGGAGGCGGTATTACCGGAGTGTGGAGCGGTTCCATACAGGAATCGACACGTAGCGGATTTGACGTCTAACGAAACCACCTTTCCGTATATATTTCACGCGTTAATGACAGGATCGAAGTCGCCGAGCGGAATGAGTTCGAGCCGTTGATTCGAGAGGAGGTCCTCGAACGGTCCTAGTTCGATAGAGATGCACGATATTTAGTCAGGTACGATGCCCACGTTGATTGGTCCACAGGATATAGGTGGGGCCGGATCTACGTGTCATTCCAAAGCCAATTGATTATAATTGTTGAATTATTTATTCGGGTTATAAACCAAATATCAAAGGTTTATTATAAAGTTTACAAAAGGTTGAAATAGTCATAAAAATTTCGGGAACAGTTATATAAGGCCGAAGGCATAACCATTGATTATAGGGTTCAGATATATGTATATACATGTGAAATCCAGAAGGTACAATTGGAAATTTGTTGTGAAATTATTTATTCGTCAATTTCTTTGAAATTGACAAATAAAAACGAAAGGGGAATGCGACAGAGCCACGTAGTGTTGACCATCCCTCCATTGGGTGTTGACTTTCGGTGTTTCTGCGTCAATTCTCAACACACATACACACACATATTGGGAACTGGTCCCATTATCCCCAGTCAGACCCACTATACCAAACGGAAAAGGAGATGCCAACCAAGGTCCGGACCGGGTGGGTATCCCCCTTGTTGTAGACCTGATTTTTGGGGCTTCAACATATTTGGTGCTAGAAGGAGGACCTCGAACTATGAATGGCAAGTAAGTAAAAATCTAAATACCATTATGAGATTAAATCGCCCTCACCATCTCCCCAGACTTCCCCATCACACTTAGAATTTTTAAATCTAGAGCCAGAAGTCGAAAGCACAACAGCCACTGCCAGAAACCCTGAATTTTCAAAAGAATATAATATTGAACCTCCTGAAGTTGAATCTTTGATTCATAAACTTTAGCGATTTTCAATATCAGCTCAAAGATCTGATAAATCTCAAGGCAGTGTGACTTCGCAATATAACCCTGCTCATCCCCTTACTATATTACAGAGCGAAAAATTTGGTGTTCAGCCAACTGAGTTACCTCTACCTAGAAGGAAGAGAGCAAGGAAATCACCTAAAGAGTCTGATAGCGAGACTCTTTCATCATCATCATCCATCTCAACCTCTTCACCGCGAAGTCAACCATCCACCCCTCCACTTCAGACTATTGTCCGTCAGTCCACTGGAACTTCCACATCTCCTTCTCAAACATCTAGAATCATAATATCCTCATCTTCCCAACCGCAGGGATCATATTCTGCGCTTTCCTCTGTTATTAGTTTAGCGATGGCCCATCCATGGAATAACCTAGGGGCAGTCTTAATGCCTGCACCCTTGAGTCAAATACCGGCCCATCCTGAAAAATGGCTGCCTAAATTTAATCCTGGAGCAGCCATGCTAGCAGAAGAACATATAAATAACTTTATGTTGTCCATAAATCTCAATGGAGTTACTAACGAAGACGCTGTCATCCGACTTTTTCCCTATACTCTACAAGGAGCAGCCGGATCATGGTATTTCTCATTACTGTCTGGATCTATCACTAGTTGGGATATCTTCCAAGATCAATTTTTGACTAAGTTTGGTGATGACAGGTCTACAGTGACACTGATCAATGACTCATCTAATCTTAGAGTTGAGTAAAAAGAACCCATCAAGGATTTTAATTCACATATCAATAAACTGTTAAATAAAATTCCTACTGCTTCCAAGCCTAGCGAAGAAGTGCAAAGTGAATGGTACATATTTGCTTTACCATCAAACATAGAAATCTTCATTGATAGAGCTAACAAAAAAAATTTAGCTGACAATATAAAGGAAGCAATAGCAGTAGAGAAACGAATCATTTCTCTAGAAAAGAAAAATTCGATAGAGGAACGAAAATCCAAAAAGGTTACTTTTAAGGAAGACCCCAAGAAAAAACAATCAAAAGATCTATTCAATTTAGAAGGATTGCGGAAAGTTCTGAAAACCATGTCCAACGAAATGGTTGACATTAAGAAACAAGTGGCAAAAACATCTTCTAAAAATTCATTCAAGCCTTATAGAAGAAACCCTTCAACTGATTCAAAGCCGCCAAATGCTATCACAAATGCTGAATCAGAAGAAGAAGAAGAGGAGATTGCTATTGAAGAAAATACCAATGAAGAAGAAGTTGTAGAGGTACAAGGTATGTGGGATTTCATCCTCACAGATGAAGAAGATCAAGAAGCATCCCCAGTTAGCACTCGAAGTAGAAATCAACTCGATCCTCCTCAACCTACTCCTAAGCCAAAGAGGACAAGCTCAGTGACTAAGGATAAAGTTGCAGCCAAGAAAACGACATCCAAAGAAACTCAAACTAGCCCAATCCAAACAAATTCAACAACTCCATCAAAAACAATGATCATTTCGGATGAAATGGAGTATAATATCATAGAAGACATGAAGAAGACTAGGGCTAACATCACTTTTTATGATTTGAGCAAGTTAAAACACTAGCAAAAGGTACTTTTGGAATAATTACATGTTGTACTAGAAAAACCTTTGCCCGATCCTGTAATCTCTCAAGCTTCCAATGAGATGGGAAGACCTCCAACTAATGCGATTAGTAAAGTTGATCTAGAAAATATCGCTTTAATTGGAGGAGGGTCTAGATCTCATACTCCTCCATTTCTTCTTAATTACAAAGTTTTCAATAAAAATTTGCATAATTGTTTAGTGGATTCTGGAGCTTCATCTAATATTCTACCAAAATCAATATGTGCAAAGTTGAACATTCAACCGCAAAAATCCGTTGTGTGCATAGTTCAGTTAGATCGATCGCAAGTTGAAGTGATCGGAGAATTAAATCAGGTTACCATAAGGCTGTCATCTAATCCAAAGGTATGTCAAGTTATCGACATTTTAGTTGCAGATATTCCAGAATTTTATGGCTTAATTCTTAGCAGAGATTGGTCAGAAAAACTTCATAGATACTTTGCAACTAATTGGTTGCACATGTGGCTTCCTTACAATGTTAAACCAAATCAGATATAGGTTGAGAAAGAAAAACATCAGAAATACATAGTAATAGAACTGGAAGGAGAAAATGAACCGGTTGCATATAGCAATAATATCATTGGGAACTATTCAGTTGATTCTTTCTTAGGAAATTTCAATGCTCATACTTCACCTTAATTAGAACATTCTGTTTTATCTCAAATATAATTTTTTTCTCAAAAAGATAGTTCTAGGTGTATTAATTTTATAGATACTCCTGTAAATAAATCTTTATTTTGGAAGTTATTTTTTGATGGTTCTAAGTCTAATGAAGGAGCAGGAGAAGGATGCGTGCTGATTAGTCCAGAAGGAAACAAAATTATGCTAAATTGCAGACTTGAGTTCGATTTCACCAATAATACCGCAGAATATGAGGCTTTAGTCCAAGGATTATACAAAGCAATCGGATTACATATCAAAAATCTACAAGTTTTCAGAGATTCTGAAATTGTAATCAGACAGGTACGCAATACTATACATTGTTTATCAGGTCATTTAAAGAATTATCAATATTTAGTTCAAGATCTGACTGAACACTTTATAGCATTTAATATTTTGTCAATTCCCAGACTCCAGAATGCTAGTGCAGACCTCCTAGCTAACGTAGTTTCCAAGCTCATTCCTTCAGAAGACTTTAGCCCTGACTGATTTTCAATCGAATTAATCTTTAGACCCTCGATTCCTGATAATATTACCAATTGGAGTATTTTCAACGATGATCCTGATATTGTAAGCTTCCTCACATCTGAAGGATCTTACACCAATCAGATAATTGATGAGGACCAACATGACGGACAATTGCAACAAGATAGCACTAATAATGCTATGCGAAAGTCAGTAGTCAAGTTAGAGGACCTTTATGATTTGAAGGATCGATTCAAAAGATCTACCAATTCAAAACTATAGAGTTCAACTTTGAACTATGAATTAGTAAATCTAGGAACTGAAACCAAACCAGAGAATATCAACCTAGGCCTCGCCCTAGCTCCTGAAGAAAAATTAGCGTATGTTCGTCTCTTGAAACAATACAAAAGTGTCTTTGCTTGGAACTATGATGAACTTAAAACTTCTGACACTTCTATCATCCAACATACTATCCCAATGATAAACGATGAAAAAAATGTCCAACAAAAGCTGAGAAAGATCCATCCCAATCTAGAAAATCAGATCAAATCTGAACTCAATAAGTTATTGAAAGCCAAGATTATTTTTCTCGTTCGAAATTCTAAATGGGTTTCCAATATGGTTCCTGTTAGAAAGAAGAATGGATACATTAGAATTTGCATTGACTTTCGAAATATTAATAAAGCTTGCCAAAAATATAATTTTCCTTTGCCTCGTATGGAGCAAATATTGCAGGTAGTTGCAGGATCAGAATTAATGTCTTTCTTAGATGGTTTCTCTGGCTACAACCAAGTGTTGGTCCATCTTGATGATCAATTAAAAACCACATTTAGAACCAAATGGGCCATTTATGCATATCAAAAGATGCATTTTGGTCTAATCAACGCTGGTGCCACATTTCAAAGAGCCATGGACATCGCATTCAAGGGACTAGTTAACAAATCAGTGGTAATTTACTTGGATGATATAACTGTATATTCCAAGAAACGAAGCAATCATCTTAGAGATTTAAAACAGATCTTTCAACGTTGTCAAAGGTATGGAATTTCACTTAACCCAAAAAAATCCTTTTTTGCATTAAGTGAAGGAAAACTTCTTGGATTCATAGTGTCAAAATCTGGAATTCATATTGATCCTGACAGAATCAAGGAGATTTCCGAAATACCCCTACCCCATAACAAGAAAGCTATGCAATCTTTCCTTGGCCAGATTAATTTTGTAAAGAGATTTGTGCCAGATTTTTCAAGAATTGTATCTCCTTTACAAGCAATGATTAAAAATAACTCAAACTTCAAATGGGGCCAAGACAAATATGAGGCATTCAATCTGATCAAACAAGAAATTGTTAACGCTCCATCTTTAGCAACTCCAAATTTTTCCGATCCTTTTATTTTATATACATTTGCCTCTGATAGATCATATGCTGCGATACTCACTCAAGAAAATCAAGACAAGGCAGAAGCCCCAATTGCTTTTTTCAGTTCAAATTTACAGGGGGCTGAGTTAAATTATTCAGATGTAGAGAAACAAGCTTATGCTGTTTTCAAAGCAATTAAATATTTCAGACCCTTTCTACTTAAAACCCATACAAAAATCATAGTATTGTTTCCAGCGGTAAGAAATCTCTTAGTACAGAAAGATGTGGGTGAGAAAAGAGCTATTTGGGTTACTACCTTACAAGAATATGACGTATAAATCAGACCAGCAAGTATTGTAAAAGGTCAAGGCTTTTGAAAAATGCTATCTGGAGCATCACTTATTTCTGAAAAGCCATCTGCAGAAATAAAAATGTATGAGGTAAGCCTAAACGATGTTGAATCATTATACGCTGATATCATATTTTATCTAAAGAATGGATATGCTCCTCCAAATCTCAATTACACCAAGAAAAGAGCTCTAAGGTTGAAGGCTAAACAATATCAGCTTGTGAATGATGTTCTTTTTAGAATGAATTATGATTCTATTCTCCTTAGATGTCTTGAGAAATCTGAAGCTGAAAAAGTCTTGCAGGAACTTCACGATGGGCCAGCAGGTGGACATTATGCTGGAGATACTGCTGCACATAAAATCCTTTATGCATACTATTACTGGCCCACATTATTCAAAGACTCACATAGCTACGTAAGGAAATGTCAAGTTTTTCAAACCGCCGCTGGAAGACAAAATAAACCATCATTTCCGTTACAACCAGTCAACATTGAACAAACTTTTGATCAATGGGGATTGGATATAATAGGTGATATCGTTCCTCACTCTTCTAAGCAACATAGATATATCATTACAGCAACTGATTATTTTACTAAATGGGTAGAAGCAATTCCTCTTAAGATTGCTAATGTCGAACATATCATCGAGTTCATAGATCAGTTCATAATCACCAGGTTTGGTATACCTTCTGCTTTAATGTTTGATAATGCATCGTATTTTTCTGGTAATGCTATGACTGAATTTGCACTTAAAAGAGGTTTCAAACTTAAATACTCTGCCAATTATTATCCACAGGGAAATGGGTTAGCTGAATCTACAAATAAAAACTAAATCATAATCATTAAGCGAACCATTGATCAAAATCGTAAAAATTGGCATAAGTATTTAATATATGCTTTATGGGAAAATCGAATAATGCAGAAAGCCTCCATTGGCACTTCTCCCTTTAATTTAGTTTATGGGAAAGAAGTGGTTCTCCCAACTCATCTAGCAATTCCTTCTTTGGCCTTAGTTCAATATATTGATGAACCACCAACTTCTTCCTTACAACTAAGACAGCTGGAAATAATTAAGCTAGAAGAACAAAGAGAACAGGCCAAAATAACTCATGCTCATCGCCAAGCATTAGTTAAAGCTTATTTTGATTCAAACATGATATCCATAAAGGATTTTCAGATTGGAGATCTAGTTTTAAAATGGGACAAGGCTCATGAGGAAAAAGGAAAACATACAAAATTTCAACGAATGTGGCTTGGCCCTTTCCAAATCGAAGAGATCATAGGTCCACCTACTTTTTTGTTACAGGATTTAATAGGAAAAAGAGAGTCTTTACCTGTTAATGGACAGATCCTCAAAAAATATTTTCCATAGGAGATCATTCTTCTATTTTGTATATTAGTTTTCTTTATTTTTCATAATAAAACCAGTTGTTAATGGTTACATCTGGAATTCACGAAAAAGATACAAATTCTCTTTTAGATTTTGTTTTTTCACTTATATAAATAGAATTCTTCTAAGAAATTGATCATTATTATTGAAAGATACAGTTAAAAGCTTTAAGCCTAGAAATGATACTAGTTTCAACTATGTAAATTTTGATAAAAAACGACCTTTAGTGGGAAATTGTTTTATATCAGTTCAATAAAATGTATCAATAACAAAAAAAAGATTCTCTGTAGAAAATTTCTTTCCAAAAACTCTACCATTTTTGTCTAGAGCTATTTTAAGGAAACAATGACTTCCTCCCCACCTAGGAAATTACAACGTTCAGGGAATAATCCAATGATACACTTTTAACTTAAAGAATAAGAGGTCTCATCACGAGCCGACTTATCATGATCATAGATATTATAGCTTGCTGACTTTGCCAATAATACATACCACAACAGGGCAATGACTCAATATTGTTGCAATCAAAAGACAAGGGGTCTCATCACGAGGCAGGTTGCTCAGCAAAGTTATAAATCAAGTGAATGGCACTGTCATAAATTGGACACCAAACCAAGACATTGTTCTTTAAGAATAAAAAGAAAATGAAATCAATAAGTGTAGATATGGATTTCTCTTTGAAAATTGTATATTTCTCTAAGTAGGATACAGGATCATTGTTGGGTAACAGGTAACCGTGTCGAGGCTATAAACACTTGTTGGCAGCAGAGGCTCTACCTACGACAAATGAGCATATTTAAAACTGATTTACAGAGAAGTCTTTTTTTTTATCTCTATAAACCAAGTAGTGATTGATATAGATACAAGGACTAGCTTGAGGAAGTAAATAGTCAAAGTTGAATATAGAAGAAACGAAATATCATTGATAGATAAAAGCATAATGTACTTTGTTTTTTTATTATAAAGTTTTATTTTCTGGAAAATTTTCTCTTTTGAAAGTTTAGAAAATTCAAAAGAAAAGCAGAGATAATTGGCTCTTCCGAGTGAATCGCCAATTTTTGGGCCAACAACAACCCCCCTTCTTATTTAGTATTAGCGATAATACTAAATAAGTCGGGGCCCTTAGTCAAAAAATCTAAAAATCAATTAGTGCTTGTATTCTTTGTTCAATAAAACTTAATATCATAAACTTAGGAAAATACCTCTTGGAAAATCTAAAAAGCTTAATTTTTATGATAAGATAGAATAAAATCATTCCTTCAAGGAATATTGCATCGCAAAAAAGTAATGGATATCTCTTTACAAGAAGAATTCTAAAATTGCGATATCGCGATGCGAAACTATGCATAAAAAATATTCATCGCATCGCATGTCTCAAATATCACTTACGCTAAAAACCTCAAAATCACCGATATGAGATGGCACATATCGCAAATCGCATGTCACAAAAAAATATATTAACGGATGATTGTCACATGTTCCGCTCCATCGATATTGCGATATTGCGATGTTATGATTTTGCGATATTGCGATGTTGCGATACTGCGATGTTGCGGTATTGCGATACTACAATCTGCGATACTGCGATCTACGATATTGCGAAGCAAATCAAAGATCGCCTTATCGTAGGTCCTTAAGACTCGTTGAACGAAGAAGCTTTATCCATAAATAGAGACCCCGTTATGCGCTTTAATGTTAATCAATGAATTGGTTGTCAATCATTAATGAAATTTGGTTTTGTTGTGATCGAAGAGCCATTTCACGTAAGATGGTATATTTTCTATGTTTTTGGCATTTAAAACTTTCCCGTCACCTTTTTCCTATCATTATTGTCTCTTCATTCGTAAACTACAGGAACAAAGAATAGAAAACTATACAAACCAATATTCCTGATATTATGGGAGAAAAAGACAAAGCTCTAATTTCTAAAGACAAAGAAATGACGCCCTTGTATACAGATACCTCCTATAACAAAGACGCTGGTATTACTACATGGGAGGCCATGTATAATCTACTTGAGGAAAAGAACCCCAGAGTAATGGAGGTTACAGCTACTGCAAGCTCACATGGTCTTCTGATGCGTCCATTACAAAGCTAGTTTGTTCATTCTTGCACCGAATAGCAGCGAGGCCTAAAATTCTTCCATACACGAATATGGTTAAATGGGTACTGGATAGCATGGATATTACAAACAGACAGTTTAAGACTCTGGGTCAAGAACTCATTGGTTCATTCACTCCACAAGATTTAAGACTCATGTATCATTTACTGGAGCCACAGGCGACTTATAACAAGCAATTCACGGAGAAGTTTGCCAAAGAAAATGAAAACTTGGCAGAATGTACCAAGGACTAGTCAAGGAGAGACGAACCACTAAAAAAGGATAAAAATAGTATGTATAGTACTGGTTCTCTCACTTCTCCATATTGTTTTGCTGCTACTATGCTCTCTAGGCTTTTTGGAAAGCGAGACATTAATAAGTTTTCATCTGAATGGCTACCATTATTGAATGTTGTTGTTAATGCTACTATTTTGGATTGGGCTAAGATATTATCTGACAACTTAGCCACAACTATTTTCAATTATCGGTCAAAAAGAACTGTTTCTCAGAGAATTTATCCCCCTTTTTACTTATCTACTTATGTAATGGATTCAATCTATTATGTTTCTAAGTTTCCTTTAATGGGTTGGAAATGGATGACTCAAGACCCCTTACCCATTCATATTTATCACAAATAATTGTGGGATTCCAAGTTCATTCCTTATTTTTACAAGATTTGCCATGGAATCATGTTTCCCCTGTACAGAATGTTATATGATAAAGACGCTCCAAGGTTTTCTCCTGAAGCAGAGGTAGACATACTTCCTGTTGTGAGATGGTTTGGAGAAGAATTGTTTACATATGTTAGGGTATTTGGAAGTTTTTCCTCCCCTCATGTTTTACCCTTGTATGTTCCCGATAAACTCATGGCACGAGAAATTGCTTATCAAACCTGCGGAGAAGGAGGCTTGACTAAAGATTTAAAGGAAAAAAAGAAGGCTATCTGGCCACAATTTCCTGTGGCTTGTGGGGCTTTTTAATTATTTGATATTGGTCATGCACTCAAAGAAGTAAAAAACATTACATGTTTACATTTATTCAAGTTTCCAAGAAGACCATTCGATCCCTATGATATTGTTAAAAATTTCACTAATGCAGTCAAGATAAGAGTGTTTTCTGAAGAAGATGATCTTTTTTATGACATGTTCCAAGAAAAAAGCACAGTTAAAGAGGTTCTACATTTGGCTCAAATATGGTTTCCTCCAGCAGAATTTCAAGAATTCAAGATATACAGGGAAAGGAGGTTAACTAGTATCCCTTTGGATAAATTACACCTGGAACCCATAAGGGAACCAACTCCCAGTATTAGTCTCAGTGGAAGTTCACGTATAGATAGGTCTAAGTCTAAGTCCGGGAAAGAAACCTCTGAAAACTCTAAGAGGTCTGACAATGACCATGATAAAAGTGAAGGGTCGGTAAGGGATACTGCCCAGTCAAAGGAGCTTTTACAGCAATAGGTTTCAACCTCTCCATAGTTAAATCTTCCCCCTCTCATTTTACAGCAACCATCAGTTAGAACTGAGTTAGATAAGGAATGGGAGAAATTCAATGATCTGATTAATATTGAAGGACAAAACACATAGACACCTGTGAGTAATGTACAGAAGACAAAAAATATAGTCACAGGAATAACTACCAATGTCTCAGAAATGGAACATATTCCCATTAACCCATCCTCTGAAATTATGCTCAAAATAGAGGAAATTCCTCCTCTTGATGTATTCTATAGTCCACAACACAAGGTAGTGGTAAGAAGACAAAGGAAGAAAAGGAAATTGGAAAATGTGCTCTCTCATGATGCAGAACAATTAGATGTCCTATAGCAAGATCCTACTACTGATCCAACTGAAAATCTCACCAAATTATCTCAGATCACAGGAGCATATGCCTCTGCAGCCATTGATAAAGCATCTAAGGTATGACAATTACTAAATTAGAAATAAGATAAAGTACAGGTTTTGCAACAACAACTGCAACAAGCCAACGCTAATAATGAAGCACAGAAACAACTTGAAAAATTACAACAGGACTTCAAAAAAATGCAGATAGGATATCAAAATAGTTTGTCTGAAAAAGAAAAACAGCTACAGGTTATGCAAGAGATGCACAAGGATGATCCCAAGCTTACATAATTTATCATAGAGTCTATTTCCTTAAACGATAAACTACTGCAACAACAGGAAATATTATGCCAAAGAATATCACTGTGGAACTCTTATTGTGAAGAAAGTGATAAAATCACCAATAATGACGTAATTATGATTCAATTGATAAAAGAGTTACTGAATATTTAGCTTGGCAAGAAACAGAGGAGGGGAAAAGAGCAGGTGCACCAATAATCAGTAACAATCACAAAGTAATGCTCTTTAATAATTGGGATGCACAAATCAGGAAAGCAGAGCAAGCAGCGAAAGAAGCAGTCACAGCAGTAAGAAATATTATTGATTGTATAAATGAAAATTTTCACGAGGAAAATCTGATCTCCAAAACTACTCCAGGGTGTTTACCGAAAGCACAGCAACTGCAGACAGACTGGAGACAGAAGGCTCAAGAAAAGGCAGAATTGATTAAAAGATTAACAAAGTTAAATTGGGATTCTTACTGGGCGTGTTTGGTAAAACCACATAGCGAGTGCATGACTCTCAAGTGTATCATGAATTCTGCCGAGAAGATGGCGCCAGCTCTTTTCGATTCCATTCTCATAGGATAGTTAAAGTCTGAAGTCGTCCAGCCAACTCTTCTCAAACCAATGCTAAACATTTGTAATTTCAAAGAACAGATTCATAAGTAGTTAGTTGTTAAGTTTTAATTTTAGATTTAGTATCAGTTTTACTTTATTTCTGCCTAAAAAGAGAATGGTCATTTAAACCGTATCCTACATTTTTATAATAAATTATTTTTAGACTTAGTAGTATTTAAACCCTTCTCATGCATTTAGAGAAGGGTCCTGAAATTTGTCAAAAACTTGTCCTAAGAACATGCACTTTTGCACCCTACGAGGAGGTTTTGATGAATGAATGGAACAGGATTTATTGATATCTACGTTTAGTATCTACTACTGATGTTGCACTTTTGTACTCTTAGTGGATGTTGGATTAAGAAGAGATAAGTCATTATTTCTTGAAGCTCGTGAGTCGAACTAGTTATAAATGGTACTTTTATCTCTTAACTATTTCTCATTTTGTGTTAAAGTGATATTTATGTTTAGTTGTTTATATATTAATGCTTGAATACTTGAGTTATCATTTGGCACTTTTTTACGGTGATAGCTATTTATTTATGCTTAATATATGAGTAGCTTATTATGCGATATGTTTTTCACAACTGTTTCATCTAACATTTTATACGAAGTGGTTTATCTTTATTGAATTCTTTTCTTATAACAGTTGAATGATTTTTATTACCAATTGTTATTTGAAATCATTTTAAATCACATAATGGAAAGATTACATCCTGGGTTAGTTTATAATTAGATGTTTATGTTTAATTAGAATAAAATTGCATGTTATAGATTAGAATTAGAATAAAAGAATTTCACTTAGGAACTTTTAGAAAAGAAATATAAATTCTCAACACACACACACACACATATTCGGAAACTGGTCCCATTATCCCCAGTAGGACCCACTATATCAAACAGAAAAGGAGCTGCCAACCAAGGTCCAGACCGGGTGGGTATCCCCGTTGTTGTAGACCTGATTTTCGGGGCATCAACAGGATGATAGGATTATATTTATGAAGTACTGAAGGCTTCCCATGATGGCGCTTGTGGGGGGAATCTCGCAGATAAAAGAACATGCCATAAGGTGCTACAAATGGGATACTAATGGCCTTCTATCTTTCGAGATGCGCAAAATTATGTTAGGAGGTGTGATAGTTTCCAGTACATGGGGAAGCTCGGTCGAGGTGATGAAATGCCTTTGCAGGCACAGGTAGTCCTCAAACCTTTTGAGAAATGGGCTATAGAATTTTTTGGACCCTTAAACCCACCACCCCAGTAAAAGGTTCACATTTTGGTATGCACTGATTACGTGACTAGGTGGGTAGAAGCCAAAGCTGTTGCAAAAGAAATAGAGTAGGTGGTTTCAAATTTTCTATTTGCAGAAATTTTTGCTCATTACGGTACTCTGAGAGAGCTTTTTTCAGATGGAGGAACACAATTTACATCACACATGATAGCAAAGCTTATGTAGAAATATGGGGTCAAGCACAAGGGGGACATCTCCATACCACCCCTAGGCGACTTGACAAGTGGAAAGCACAAACAAGACATTGGAAAATATCTTGACAAAAACTGTGGCATACCATCGTCAGGATTGGGCTCAGAAGCTGCCTGAAGATCTCTAGGCATACAGAACAACATGGTGAAACACAACTGGGTTTTCATCATTTGAGTTGGTTTATGGGAAATCCCTTTTGTTTCCAATAGAATTTGAAATCAGTACGCTCAGAATAGCTCTTGAAATTGGTTTGAACCTGTCATATGCCCAGAAACACCGACTAGCCCAACTTAATGAAATA
Source organism: Pinus albicaulis (assembly GCA_034641835.2). NCBI lineage: Eukaryota > Viridiplantae > Streptophyta > Pinopsida > Pinales > Pinaceae > Pinus > Pinus albicaulis. The sequence goes on from CM076573.1 coordinate 898,495,982, forward strand.
GATGAAATTCGTTCAAAGGCTATCCAGAGAACTACTATTATCCAGTAGTAGAGAGTGAAATGCCATGATAATTTTATAAAAAACAATTTGTTTCATAGGGTATACTCGGCATTACTTTATGACTCTCGTTTTAAGGATTTCAAGGGAAATATTTGCACTCGCTGGATGGGACCTTACAATGTGGACGTTGTGTTTGATAATGGAACAGTTAGGCTAGTTAAAATTTATGATACACGTGATTCATTCATACCAAATGGACATCACGTGAGATTATACCACAACCCAGCCTCTAAGGATGCTTTCATCAAATATCTCTCCGAGAAATCTGGTTTGAAGGTTATCAGCACAGAGAACTCTTCCTTTGCATTCTTGCTCTAAAATAATAATAATAATATATATATATATATATATATATATATATATATATATATATAAAGTAAATATTTCTACTATTTATTTTGTTGTCTTTTTCCAGGAGTTACTATTAAGGAGTAATTTTTTAAAGCTCACAATTTTTACTAAGTATCGATGTTGTTACTCCTTGGATGTGGCTACTCATAATGTTGTTACTTGGTTGTTTCTACTCATGATGTTGTTACTCGGTTGCTACTACTTATGATGTTGTTACTCCTTGGTTTTTGCTACTCATGATGTTGTTACTCCAGATGCTGCTACTCGTCATGATGTTACTCTAGATGCTATTACTCCGGATGCTGCTACTCATCATGTTGTTACTCTGAATGTTGTTACTCCAGATGCTACTACTCGTCATGTTGTTACTCTAGATTTCGTTACTCCGGATGCTGCTACTTGTCATGATGTTACTCCAGATGTTGTTACTCTGGAGGGTGCTACTCGTCATGATGTTACTCCAGATGCTATTAATTTGGATGCTTCTACTCGTCATGTTGTTACTCTAGATGCTTCTGATCATCATGTTGTTACTCCAGATTTTATTAATTCGGATGCTGTTACTCGATGTTGTTACTTTGGGTGCTGCTACTCGCAATGTTGTTACTATAGATGCTCCTACTCGCACTGTTATTACTCCATCTGCATCATTACTACACTTTCATTCCTACCAACTTTCCCTTCCTCGAGGTAGGTCGCCTGGTACGTATCCACTTGAATTTTGTGGATTTAATTAAATATTCCATGCGAAGACATTAATGTTGCAAATGAGAACTTTTAAGTTAGGGGGGGTGCCATCATAACTAAATGACAGCATAATGATGATTTCAGAAGTCATTATTACAAATCACTTTGTGGTACACCCTATGATCCTTACCATACTTTGTATAATCATTAAATATGTGTTTGGGATTTGCAACGTGCATACGATACAGATCGATTAGTCCTTTCCACCTCATACCAAATAATTACTATTCCATTCATCGCACTTACCATATTTTTCCATGATTTTCTTCATTCCCGAGAATTACCATCTGTATTTACTGTTACTACCACTCATTTTTCACCATGCCATTTTTTCCAAATTTGGTACCCACCACTCTGACGAATGGTCTGTTATTCCAAAGTGTTGTTACAGTCTCCACAGGATGGGCGGACTGGCTATGTGGAATGAACATGAAAATACAGTCTTGGTCTGCAACAATCCAGATGTGTGGCAAGTTTTTGTCAATGCAGGATGGGATATCTACTTGGATAGGTTGCAGGGGTTTGAAAAAGGAATCACAATGGAGATTGCACTTAATTTGGATGAGAATTTCTCGTGGCTCATAGGATTAGAAATTCCCATCACAGAAGAATCAATTTCGGAAGTTAGTGGGCTAAGACAAGAAGGGCATCAGTGGTTGGCTCAGTGAGTTCCTCTTCTAAAGTTTCCTGAACTATTTTTGTAGGCAGGATAAAGCGTCATTAAAATGGATAAAAAATATGAGCACAAGTCTGTACCGTATCCATGGAATGAAGTAGCATTTTGTAATGAAATACATAATTTGCGAGGGATGGGCCACAACTCTGTTCGAATATCATTTTAATATCTTAGCTCACCTTTGATTTCTGCAGGTTCAGGTGCATTCCTTAAACATTCCCTTCTTTCTATTAAAACAATTACAGTATATGGCATAGTCTGCTCGGCGTTCACGCCGAATGCCGACAGCTCTCTCTAATAATGGATTTGTTCGTTTACTCGTCATGCATGAAATAGTTCGATTTCGAGTTTCTTGGGCAGAACTTTGTGAGTCATCGGAATAAGAGATAACATCTTTCATCTCTGCTCTATAAGAGGAACCAATATCTCTGGCTGGTTTAGCAAAGGAAGCACAGTAAGAGGAAATGGAAATAGACCATGAAGAACTGGAATAAATGGAGATGGAGGTTCATCAGGAATAATCGGAAGAACTAGAAATGGAGGAGACAATTGGTAATACAATTGATGCTATCACACAAGAATGACCCTTGCGCAAAGAACCTAAAGATGAAGGAGTTATGGGTATAGTGCTCGAATTTGAGACTGGATTATAGTAATCAACTTTCATAAATAAATAACAGGAAGGCAGAACATTAGACAGAGGGATGGCAAGTGACGTTGTTTCGAAAGAAACAACATCACCTACCCAAGTAGATATGAGTATTGAAACAAGTGGGGGTGTCACACAAGAACAAACCCCCAATTCAGTCAGAACATGTAGACATAGAAGAATTAATTCGTGAAGTCGGTACTGTTCCACAAGAGTTAACATCAGCCGCAGGAGAGGAAATAATGCATGAAGAACAGGGAGATAGAGGAGAGATTACCCACGAAGTCGATACTGTTCCACAAGAACCATTATTGGCTACAGGTGAGGAAGTAATGCACGAAGGTCAGGAGGACAGAAAGGAAATTATCCTCAAAATCGATACTTTTCCACAAGAACCATTGGGGACTCTCGCTAAGGAAGAATTACATGAAGGCGTGGCCCAAGTAAGAAATGAGGATGATGAAGGTATTCCATGTTCCCCTTTTCAGTCTATGATACCGAGAGGGGTGAGAGGGTTTCGCTCATCCCATCAATTAATGGAGGAAATAGATGTTCCACTAGTGCTGAAGTTCGCTGACCTAGGGAAGGACATGGGCTATATCGGCCCAGTAAATGATAAATCTCAGTAGGAGCACCCAAAGGCTCACAAGGGAGACAAACGTTCTGTGGAAACATCGGAACAGAGGATGACTCACGACAGCGCTGCGGTAAATGAGAAGGAGAATTCCCCAGGAGATAGGGAGCCGAGCCAGAAAGACCTAACAGAAAATATGGTGGATGACATCGACAACATTCCACCTCATCCTGAGCCTGTTACAGGCTTAGGAGATGAATTTATTGTCAAACAGGAGTGGATTGAACAATTGTTTGAAGGCCAAGAATTTTTCCCAGCTACTGAAATCTAGAAATGGTAGTCTACTGCGAATGGGCATAAGAAGGAGACAATGCAGGTTCCAGAGCAAGATGTTGGGATTTTCACAAGGTACATAGAGAGACTAGATATATCACGATAGAGGCAATGAAAACAGGAGGGCGGGATATAAGATTTGGAAGAACAAGTTTAAACGGTGCAATCAGATAAGGAGAAGATGTTTTTTTTGGTGCAGCAGATTAAGGGGCATAAAGGAAATATGTTGAGAACCCATAAATTGTGTGCTGACCTCTGTGCCAGACAAATAATAACTTTCCAGAAGGAAATGTTGGAAAGTTGTCAAAGGAGGTGGATGTTTTCATCTTCATCCATCATAGGTTGTGGGGTTAGGTGGATGGTGTTGAGGTTTCAGTTTCCCCCCATTTGGTTGCTAGTAGAGCAATATACTCCTGCATACAACATCAACCTAGACTAGTGGAAGGATGTTGTTCTGACGGAAGGTTATAAACCCCTTGGGAAAGAGATGGCCAAAGAATATCACCTCACACAGCTTCATTCCAGCCATATTCAGTCCAACCCAGATCTGAGAACACGACGAGCTGCATCAGGACATGTAGATAGACCAATTTGGGGGAGATGTTGGGTACGAAATCAGTATACTCTTCTCTCCCATTTTCACCCATATTTCTATCTCTTTGCATCATTATTGTTCTAAAACACATCAGGTAAACCCCTTCCCACTAACTTATATGGAATATTTTATTAATGAAGTAATAGTCATGGAGGTTTTACCTTTGCAAGTATTAAGTCCAGTATTTTCAGAGATTTGGAAAAAGTAAAGGGATTACATTTGTGAGCCACGGAGCAAATCCTAATTCCCAGTGTTATCTCAACCTGCTGCAACAACACAACAGACTCTGTCTTACCCCAACGCTATTTCATGATTTTCGTGGTTTCCTTTTTCATAACTAGTTTGTTGTTGTAACAAATGTATAATTGTATATATTTAGTTGTTAGAGAAAATCTATGATTTCCTGAACATTTGTATAAAGAGGGCCTTAGGGATGTGAATCGGGGTTAAGAAGGAAGAGACAGATTTTGTAACAGAAGCATTTTTAAACTAATTCAATGCATAGTGTTTTTTTGTCCCATTTGTAAGCTGCGAGTTTTACGCAACCCTGATTAGAGAGTTGGGCCCACTCTTCTGATCAGGTACTGTGTTATCTTTATTTTTTTGATTTAATATTTTGGTTTGATTTTGTAACTGATGTTCCAGTGTAATTATTTAATTGCTTTGAATACCTTTTTAATTCTGCAATCCATCTTAATTGTTTTTACAGTAGTTTTATTTTTTTCATTAATTAAAGCATGTGATTCAATAGCATATTATGTCATTGCTCTTACATATACTGTGCGCGTTAGTGTTGAAATAGCTAACGCAATCGGGTTCATAATTTATGTGGAAAAAGGGTTTGAATATTATTCACATTTGGACACCAACAACACAGTCTCAGATTTAGTGATATATCTTGTTTGGATTGATATGGGTCCATCTGGCCTACATGTTGGTTTGATGATTTTTTGAAAGGTGGATATACTTTCAAACATTCTGAAAGGTCATCGACAACGATTTTAGGATAGCAATCTTCAGAAAGGGGGTTGTAGCTTCTTTCTATTAGGTGTTGGAAAATGAGATAAGGTTTTAGCCTTTTGCAGGTGGGTTCCTATGTGCTAGTTAGATTCTGCACTAGTACAAGATTGTAAGAAGTTTTAAATTTTAATCAAATAGGAAGAAAGAGATGAAGAAAGCCTTGGTTTTCTCCCACATTGGTTTTCCACCTACAATTCTAGAGTTCATGTGTGTTGATATGGCTCTTGTATGTTTATGATCTACCTTCTTCTTCCTACTCATGGTTACGACTTAATTTATGAATAATTAAGTAATGATGCATTGATTAAATATGAACATATTATGAAATTAATGATTAATTATTTATTTGGATGTACACGAGTTTCATTAATCATATTTTCATACATATGCTAATTTCCTTTATAAAAATAGTGTACATAAATCAGAATAAGAAACTGAAAAAATTGGAGTGTGTTAAATGTTGATTCACCTCCCCTCCCCCTGCACCCACCCCTCTAATTATTTTTCAAAAAAATTGAAATTATAGAAGGTTACTCAGAAGAAACTTGATCACTTGAAGGCAGATTCATCAAGATGAGCAATCAACATGGAGTATATTCTATTCGACCGCCCTTGTTTAATGGAACAAACTTGCTTCTATGGAAATCCAGAATGAGAGCATATTTGTAGTCACTTGGAGCCGATGTTTAGTAAATAATTGAAGGAGGCCATTTCTATCCATCCTCTATCCCCATAGATGATGTATGGAAGAAATAATATCAGACGAATTCAAAGGCAACCAACACTCTCTTATGAATCTTGTCAGAATCAGAATTTCTAAAGGTCATGTAGCTAAATATCGAAAAGGCTATGAGACAATATTATCCAGAGATATGAAGGTGACACTAACGTAAATATTTTTAAACTTCAAACATTTAGAATTCAATATTAGACTCTAAAAATTCATAATGATGAAAGTATTGCAAGCTTTTTTCTTAGGGTATATGATATTTTTAACTCAATGAGAAATCTTGGTGATGAAGTAAATGATTGGATGTTTGTTGAGAAAATTATAATATCACTAACCTCAGAATGCAATTCAAAAGTCTCTTCCATTGAAGAAATGTAGGATTTAAAGAGCCTTAGTATTGAACAACTGAATGGGATCTTAATAGCTTATGAAATGAGAAAAGGGGATGCATCAGATATTAGAGAAGAAACATTGAAGCCTAGTTTTAAAGGAGCATAAAATGAGGAGCTTAAGTAATAAGATTACAAATCAAACAAAGAAGAATCAATTTTCGTAAAGAAACTCCAAGTAGGATCTTACAAGTTTAGAGGTAAGCTTCCTTTCAAATTTTTTTCTTATGGAAGAGTTAGTCACTACACTGCTAAATTCCCTTATAAAGAAGGTAATGAGAAATGGAAGAATCCCTCAAAAGGGAATGTTAGAGGAAGTTTTGATAACAAAAAAATGTTTTTATACACACAAAGATAATATATATTATTGAAATAATTAAGATGTTGAATCTGATCAAGAATATCAATTAATTATGGAAGTTGAAGAGAAATATTTAGATGGATCTGATAATGTTTTTATGGATGTTATAGAAGAAAAATATACTCAGATTGAAGAAATAAATCAGCAAAAAATCCTACTGGAAGAAGCGAAATTAGTTGAAGAAATTCTTAAGAAACTAATTATAGAAAAGGAAAGGCAAAGTGAAAGGTTATAACTTGAGATAGTGTGGCTAAAAAAGTAACTTTAGAAAAAAAAGGCTCTAAATCTTATATTTTCTAAAGGATCTTAGACTTTTGAAGAAATCTTCAAGGTAAAATGCTCTTGTCTAATTAAGACATGTCTTGGATACAACTGTTAATCATCAAAAACTATAAAATATTTTGAAATAGTTATAGGATGCTATCTCATTGCAATAAAAAGAAGAAAACATTAGAATTCAAACTCTCAGCAAAGGAATGAGGGATAAAATGTATCTCAAGTAAAACAACCTTACCAAAATCAAAGGGGAATCTACTCAAGAAGGTACTATACTCCCATGTACTGCTACTTCAATGGCCAATTATTGAATTGTCATAATTTTGGTCATAAAGTTGTTCAGTGTGTCACTTATAAAACTATTATGACTAGAGAAGCAGGAAAGAAAAGAATGAGATTGGGGAAATGAAATATTCTTACAATGTTTTCTTACCTCTTCAAGATGAAATTTTATTTTATTTTTGAAATAAATTTGGTCATAAAGAAACTGAATTCATAAGCAGAATAGGAAAATCCCATCAACATGAACAGAAGAAAATAAAACCCAAGGTATGGAAAAAGAAAACCATAGACTTTGAAAATTGTAGTCTAAAATTGTATATAGTAGATCAAGAAAATTTGGGGTACGGTGACAATGAGTGTTCAAAGAATATGACACATGAAAGATAAAATTTGATGCATTTTAGTGAAATAAAGAAATAAAATAATGTAACCTTTGGAAATAACTCACTTGCTGCTATCAAAGGGAAAGAAACTGTTTTGTTAAATAAAAAGGTCAAGTGTGGAAATGTTTGATTTGTTAATGGATTAATACATAATTTGTTGAGTGTTAGTCAAATGTGTGATGAAGGGAATGAAGTTTTTTTTTTAGATCAAAGAGTTAGTGTGGTATGGAATTTACATGTAGGTAAGACCATAATAATGGGAACAAGAACTCCAAGCAATGTCTATGTCTTGGAAGGAGGCCAAAAGCATTGCTACTTAATCAAATCTAAAGTAATCTTGGTTGGAAAATTTTAGCTTTTCCCAATTATACAAGTCAAGTAATATGGGAGTAGTTCGTCACTTCCCCATAATCTCTCCACCTAAAAATATAATTTGCAAATAATGTCAGTTTAGTAAGCAAAACAGAGTTCAGTTTAATGCCAAAGAATGTACATAAAGTAAGACACTTGATATTATTCATACTAATTTGTGTGGTACTATGAAAAAAATTTGTCCTCGTGGTGAACATACTTCGTATTTTTCATTGATGATTTTACAAAAATGTGTTGGATTAGCCTACTAGAACATAAAGATGAATTTCATGATAAATTTAAAGTATTCAAGGCTCTCGTGGAAAATGAGTTAGATTTGAAAATAAAATGTCTTAGATATAATAAAGGAACAAAGTTTATATCAGATGATTTTTTCAATTTATGTGAGAAACATGGCATCAAAAGACATTTTTATATAGCTAAGACTCAAAAAAATGGAGCGGTGGAAAGACTGATCAAAATAACCCAAAAAATGGAATGTTCCATGCTTGATGAGTTAGCAACACCTCATACCTTATGGGGTAAAGAAACATTTACAACTTGAAATATAGTTAACAAAGCTCATGTTCGAGTAAACAATGACAAAACTTATTATGATCTATGGTTTCGTATGCCTCCAAGTGTTAAAAATTTTAGAGGTTTTGGAAGCAAATGTTACATAAAGAAAAATTATGATAAGCTTGGAAATTTTGAATCTAAAGTTGGTGAAATAATTCTCCTTGGATACTCTTCTAGAAGTAAGGGATATAAATGCTATAATAAAAGGATCCAAAATATTGTTGAATGCATATATTTTGTGATTGATGAAGCATGCACAGGTACCAGAAGGGAATCACCATCAGATGACAAACCTTTCTCTACTACAAGCCAAAAGGTTGTAGGAGAAGTAAATAGTGAAGCATCAGAAGAAGGAAATGAAAACACAGATATATCAGAAAAGACTTCTTCAAGGCATGTTCATAAAAATCATCCTGAATCTCAAATTCTAGGTGAAAAGGAAGCATGAGTACGAAATAGAAGAACTCGTGTTGTAACTTATAGTTACTTAGCCTTACTATCCACAATTGAACCTAAAAATTTGAATTAAGAAAGAAAATATCAATGTTGGATTAAGGAAATGAATGACGAAGTTGATCAAATATAAGAGAACCATACAGGCTAATTACTACCAAGGCCTGATGGTCAAAATTTCCTTGGGAAAAAGTGGGTATTCAAGAACAAACTGAATGAAAATGGAGAAGTAATTAGAAAAAAATCAAGACTCTTATGAAAAGGCTATGCTCAACAGGAATAAATAGAATTTGAAGAAACATTTGCACCTGTAGCTAGACTTGAATCCATAAGAAATTTTCTTATATTTTCAAGTTTTCATAACTTTAGAGTATATCAAATCGATGTTAAATCTACACTTTTAAATGGGGATCTAGAAGAACAAGTTTATATTGAACATCCTGAATGATTCACTCTAGGAAAAGATACAAATCTTGTTTGCAAACTTAAGAAGGAAATGGATGGGTTAAAACAAGCTCATCTTGCATGGTATTATCATCTTCAAAGGTATCTTTAACAAAATAGCTTCAGAAAAAGGCCTGGAGATCACAACCTCTATACAAAATTTGATACTTAAAATTTTTTGATAGTTGTTGTTTATGTAGATGACATCATATTTGGAGGTAATGGAGAATTTATAAGTTAAGATTTTTCTTCAGTTATGAAAAAATAATTTAAGATGTATCTACTTGGTTAACAAACATATTTTCTTGGTCTTCAAGTTCATCAAACAAAGAATGGTATCTTTCTCTCTCAAACCAAGTACCTCAAGAATATTTTGAAGAAATATGGAATGGAAGACTACAAGCTTATATGCACACCAATGGTAATAATATGCAATATTAGTCAAAATTATTGTTCTACTTCATTCAATCAACTAGAATATATATCTATGATTGGAAGCTTGATCTACCTTACAGCCACATGACCAAATATTATTCATGCAATTGGAATTGTTGGACAATTTCAAGAAAATCCTAAAGAAACTCATCTCTAAGAAGTTAAGAGAATATTCAAGTATCTACGAGGAGATAAATATTTTGGTCTATGGTATCCAAAAATGCATATTTTTCACTTCATTCTCACACAGACGTGGATAAGGCAAGAATTATTGATGATCTAAAGAGTACTAGCAGAGGAGCATATTATTTGCGACCCTAGTTGATATCATGATTAAAAAATAAATAAAGCTCCATCACTTTATCTACTGTTGAGGAAGAATATGTTTTGTTGCCTATTGATGTACTCAACTTCTATGGATTATGAAAACATTGCAAGGAATTCAAATCACTTGCCTTCAACCTATACCTATTATTTATGATAATACTAGTTCCATACGTATATCTAAAATTCTTTTCATGAACTAAAAAAATAAGCATATTCAAATCAAATATCATTTTATAATAGAACAAGTGTTTGAACAGAAGGATAAAACTGTAATATGTTCCTTCAAAGGAAAAAGTTGGATATATATTTACAAAGCCACACCCACATGATTCCTTAGAATATCTCAGGTGGATATTAAGAATGATCACTGCCTCATCACTATGCTAATTATTCTGATAGATATTTGACGTTCATGGGGAGCTGAGATTATAAATTACTACAATTTTCTTTTAGTACGCGGGTGATGTGAAGGACATTAGCATATGCATATGTTTTATGAGTTAGATAGACATGTATACATATCAGTGATTGATAAATTGGCACATATTTAGGGGGAGCGTCCTATATACATTCATCATTATGATCCTTTGTTACTGAATTTTTTTTTCTACAGTCAGTTGGTTAAGGAGGTGAAACTATTATAACTCTAAATATATGACTCCATAAGAATATCTTGTTGCATATATTTTCTCATATATGGATACTAAATCTATTATTGTTGGAAATTTACATGATTTTGATATATTTTTTCTATCAAACATTCAAGTCACAGGTCCCTATATGATATTTCACCCTCATTTTTGAGGTCTTGGTTATTGGTTATATGTGTCATATTTGTCCCTTGATGTAAAGGTCATATTAAGACCCATGATGTAGTCATCGTAATATACACATGTATGGCCTATTGGGATGAAATCATGCTTTGTATATAACCTCATTATTCTGGGAAATTGATGTAAGGATGCGTGAGAAATGTAAACCCAAATTATTGGGTGACTGATATAAACATGAGTCCTTGGTGATAATAAAGGTCAATTGTTGTTGTGTCATATATCTTCCAAAATATTAGACATATGCATAGGGGGAGCATGGTTAGTGTACAATTTTCATATTTAGTAGATAAGATCTACATTGATCTTTCTTACAAAAGGGAGAGAGAAGTATTTATTCAACATTGGTCATCCATTTTCCCTTGATGTCAAAGGGGAAGAGAACCATGGTGTTTTCAAAATATTTTTTGGTGAAATTACTTGGGAGAGAAGCTTGGTGTGTTTACAGATGTGTTTGATGTTTTACAGGTGGTAGTGACTAAACACCAAAGTGGTTTCCATAAAGTCCAAAGGGGGGTATTGTTAGAATTATGGCTAATCTGTTTTCCTTGATGTAAACCTACTAGATAATTATGTCAAAATGGTGATAATAATATATTAATACAGAGTGATACATATGCTACAACTAGTATGAACAAAGAAAGGGTAGTTCAAAGATAGATGGATGGTAAAGGTAAATTTTGGGAAAGTATATGCGGGTTTTGTGAATCAAGGTCAAGTACAAACACAGGTATTGTGAAGAAAAGTCACATATAGAATTCATACCATTGTAACTTTAATACTAGGGGTATTTACCATGGTACTGGACCATAGTAATAAGTGCGGAAACTATTATTTGATCCTGTCGAAGAATAGTAGCTACTTTACTGATGGATTGGACTAAGGTATTGGCAAAGGCTAAAGTTATATAAGAAGATGGATATCAATGTGTTGGGTGTGAATTTTTTTTTTTTCTATGAATGATTTCATATAAAATAGGTGTGCAACACGGAGCAATGAGAAGACTAAAATATGAAAGATATAAAATTTATTGACATGTATGCTTAGTTTATTTACTTGATGCAAATGCTTAATATTGATGAAACTGAGATGCTTTGATCTAAACAATTTATTTAGGAGTCTGTAGCATTAATATTCAAGGTTGCGTAAATTGAAACTATGTTTGTAGCATAATTTTTTTAGATCTATAAGTAGGTATGTTTTGGCATAGTCGCATACATACATAGATCCACCTTTAAAGGGTCACATATATATTCTGTGAAGTATTTTTATGTGCAGATCTATATGCAGGTATTATACATGGTAAGTGCATACATACACGAATACTATTTGTCAAGGTCGCACACACAAACTAGGGTTTAATATGCTAATATATTTTTACAGATCTAATGCTTGATATCTTCAGTCGATGATTGGTTTACCTGTTGTTGTCTGTACATGATGTTTTTATTATAATTAGTGTGACTTTGTTGAAACCATTCAAGGTTAATGACAAAGTATATGATCTGTAATTGGTTCATAAATCCGTGATTAATTCTATGATCTATAAATGGTTACATGGTTTGTGAATGATTCAGTTATTAATATCTTTAGTGTTCAATATTTTTATAAATATATGCAGGTATAAAAATAAGGAAACATGTATATACACAGGTTTTATTCATTGTAGCCGCATACAAAATTTGATATTTATAGTTTTTGGTTGGGTTCTACATCCTGTGTCTTGACACTTTAGAATTTCAGTTGATTTATAGTGTGATGTTGTCTCATATTTAGTGATTTAGATTTTTTGGGTTGATATGGGTCCAAGAGGCCTACATGTTGGTTTGATGATTTTTTGAAATGTCGATCATGTTTGAAACATTATGAAAAGTGGTTGAAAAGGAGAGGAGGATAAAATTCTTCTAAAAGGGGGTTGTAGCTTCCTTTGAGTAGGTGCTAAAAAATGAGAGGCGGTTCTAGCATTTTCCAGGTGGGTGGCAGCTTAGTAGTTAGAGGCTCGACCAATATAGTATCTAGGAAGTTGTATTTTTTAGTAAAATAAGATGGAAAATACAATGAAAATGTTTTTTTCCACAACATTGGGGTTTGACCTAAAATTCTAGTGTTCATGTGTGTTGATATGGCTTTTGTGTGTGGGTGATCTATCTTCTTCTTACTACTCATGCTCACTGCTTAATTAATGAATAATGAAGTAATGATACATTGATTAAGAATGAAAATATGATAAAATTAATGATTAATTAGTTATCTAGATATACGTGGGTTGCATTAATCACAGTCGTGTACATACAATAGTTTCCTTTATAACAATAACATACATAAACCATAATAAGAAATTCAAAAAATTAAACATGTAAAATATTGACCGACCCCTCTCTCAATATTTTTCTTAACATATGTTTCCCTTTTATTACCTAACATTTTTCTTTAATCATTCTACGATATGGTGTATCATTTAATTTATTTCGAGTTATTAAAATAATTATAAATTAAGATTTTAACTGGTTAGTTAAACTTTTTGCGGTATGTAATGTATTCTTTTGAATATTAACCGTGCATGAATTATGAATGATTTTATATTAATTTATGTATAACATTTTATTATAATAAATTAAAGTTAATATATATTAAAACGTTATATATATATATATATATATATATATATATATATATATATATATATATATATATATATATATACTAGTTTTAAATATTAATTAACCACTGAAAAATACTATTTAATGTAATATTATATAATATTAGACACTAGTATTCTATAGTATTATATAATATTCAAGATTATTAACTATAGAGGAAGACAAAATATTTTATGAAAAGTAAAAGATGTTGGATTTAAAATAGCATAAATATTTGAAATTTAGATAAAAAATATTAAAATTTATTGAAATTCCATTAAATTAAAATCATAGAAATATATGCAAGGTCCCAACTCAAGTGTAAATTACTTTGAAATTATCATTTTTATTTTTCCTTTATATTGGTGTATTTATTTATGTGTAGCTATTAATTTATGATATGATGTAAATAAATAGATGATTTCCATTTTCCTCAAAGTAATTAGATTAATAGTTTGCATTTATTTTAGTATATGCACAAAGTAATTATGGATGACATGCATTGATATTTTTGTAAAGTAAACATCAATTCAAATCTATATTAAATATAAATGAAAGGAAAATTCCCTACATCTATATTAATAATAAGCCTAGATCCATCATAAATGAAATAAAAAAGAAAGATAAAGTTGACACAGTAGGTCATAAGAAATAATCATTAAGGATGCATTAATTTATGTGTATATTTTAACTTCTAACCCTATTTAACCATTTAAACTAGATGTATTTTTTATATGTGGAAATTAATTTATGATTTTATGTAAATACATGGATGGTGTGCATTGCTTTCAAAGTAATTAGATTAACAATCTGAATTTATTTCCTTGTATGCATAAAGTATTTAGTGATGACTTGCATTGAATTCAATGTTATAGTAATAAGTGGCCAAGAACTATATAGAATTAAAATGAAAAATGAAGAGCCTATATCCATCTTAATTATGATATTAGATCCATTATCAATAGAAATGAATAACATGGAAAAGAAAAGAGATAAATACACAAGAAATGACAACAGAGAAGTGTAAAAATGAGAAAGAATAAAAGAATGAAAGAAGAATAAAAGAGAACCTCAATAAAGACAAACCAGAAATGAAAAAAAAAAAACACGAGAACATATTAAAATAAAAATAATTACAAGGATCATATCGACACAACAAAAAAAACGAAACAAAACAAAACAATAAATGACAATTGGAAAGTGTCGACAACGAGGAATACAAAAAATGAAGAATAAAGAGGAAATCGACAAAAAAAGGGAAAAGGAACTGAAAATTGAAGAGAAATAAGTATATAGGAAACAAAATTTTAACAACAAAACACATATAGATAAAGAGATCGATATTCAACCAATTCAACCGTAGTACAAGATGAAAAAGAAATTACTATGGAAAAGAAATGTTAAAATATATATTTTCCAAAGATCAACATGTAACCTTATACATGGATAGAAGGGAAAAAAGGAAATAACAGAATAAATGAAGAGGCCATGAGTGGGTCCACTTGAACAAAAAAAACGTGACATAATAGACATGAAAATGGCATAAAAGGAAGTTGTCCTAAAATATAATAATCCATGTCTAACTTATATTTGATATTGTGAAACCATGATAAAATAATAATGATGTTGTCGGATGTGAAAAATCATTTCTTGTGGGTCACCTTGGGAGACAAGGTACGTAATTGATCCTTACAATAACTTGACCACAATGCAAATGGATAAAATGAAATCGGTAATTCTCATGTTTGAAATTTTGTACCGAATTCATTAACGAATTCCACGTTGCTTGGAATTCCTATTAGATAAATATGTATGGAAATATATTGTTTTTAATTATTGTTGATGATTTATTTATATTGATAATGTAGACACTTTTTAGGTGCATGCATGAAATGTAACAACATATGCCTAACATGTGTAGACATATGTTGGAATGAGTATGAATTTGAAAAAAATGGAGTGAGATTTATTTTGGGATTTGAGCCATTTTCTAGTTTAAAGTGCAATGAATGTCTTTCGGGTCTAAGGAAGTCACCTGATGGAAGGTGAAATGAAAGAAGAATTTCTTAAGTTGTTCTAAGAAATAGAGACGCATGAAAACACCAATTATGGTGTTCTATTTTAAGGAGAGGGGAGATGTGATACTTTTTGGAAAATTTATTTTATGAATTTTATTTTGACATGTTTTTGAAAATTCAATTGGGATAAGTATTCTGATATTATAATTTAAATATTTATTTTGATTAATAAAACATAATTTTTTTTGTCCATCATTAGTATTCTTGAAAATAGGTTAAAGGATGTCACGTGATATTATACTCCTAACTTCTAGAAAAATTTTGGAATTAGTTATGCCCAAGAAAGGGTAGGAACAAAAGAACAAAATACTCCTTTTTGTAATTCAGGGGGAATTTTTGGTAAATTCAAACCACAAAGAAAATTGATGACTAGAGATAGATTTCATGAGGTCAAACATATATACAGAAAACTGCGAGAAATAAAGGTTGTTAAAAAAAAGCCATTAGAGGAAATTTCAGCCTAAAAATATTTTCATGTAATTTCCATGCTATAATATGTAAACCAATCAAAATATTTTAAATTTAAAAAAAGTTACATGTAAATATTTTTGAATGAAAAGAAGAAAAACTATTTTTTTTATTTGATCTTCGACTTATCTTCTTATAGCTTTACTCATATTTCAA
The DNA here is from genome assembly GCA_034641835.2 of Pinus albicaulis. Taxonomy (NCBI): domain Eukaryota; kingdom Viridiplantae; phylum Streptophyta; class Pinopsida; order Pinales; family Pinaceae; genus Pinus; species Pinus albicaulis. The sequence continues at coordinate 898,512,168 of CM076573.1, forward strand.
GTGTATACACATATTCGATCCATAATTAAATTGCACATCCAACCAATACCCATTACACATACTTTTGAGAAGACCCACAATGATAAAATTTGAAAATACATTAAAAAATAATGTTCAACACACTTTTTAATGTATCTTCAATTTTCATCAATGCGGGTCTTATCAAAAGAATGTAGAATGGGTACTCGTTGGATGTGGAATTTAATTTTTCATCCAACAAATGTGAACACTTTAAATTTGAGTAAATATATAATGATATAAGCCAAAAAATACAATTTAAAAAAAAATAGTTTTCTTATTTCTCCTTCAAAATTCATAACTCTTATTTTATTATTTTAACTATTGTTTTATTATTTTTCCTTAGGAGGCCAATTTTAAGTTGAAATTTCCTCTAATGAAGAAAGATCAGAGGGAGAGAAAGAATGGTTTTGAAGCTAAAAAACTAGCATGCCACTACTAAATGGTTAAGGAGGTGAAATTGAAAATGATTCCTATGTTTTTTTCCTAACAGAGATGAGTGGAACTCGAGGGGAGCTAATTGAGAAAGCTTGTTCATGGTTGGGAAGGATTTTGAAAACTTTAACATATTTTTTTGATGACTTTAGATAAGTATATGGATACCTAATTAATTATATGATTAATAGGGTTATTATAGATAATTTGGTTTACCAAATGATAAAATAGATTGCAATTGTGGTTTTAAATGATTCTAGAAGAACAAATGGAAAAGTCTTGTTATTGTTTGATAAGTGAAATAGATCTATATGTATATACATATGTATGTATGGTTGATTATTCATTTTAGATTTAAATGGAAGTTTACCCCTACGAAGTAAGTACCCCTTCTGTTGCAGATGGTAGCAGGAATTTCTATCCAAATATTCCCTTTGGAGCCCTCTGAGTGGGGACAATATGGAAAAAAGAAACGAGATAAAATAAAATAACAAGTGAGTGTTTCCTATGTGAATGAAGTACTAGGTGGAAAGAATAATGTTATACAAAATCTATATCAGAATATTAATCTTAATCATAATAGATGTTTCCTTTGAAGATAATGGAGTAAAGTAACTATAAGTATATAATTATATAATTTGTAGATTTTAACCATGTACAAAAATTATCTGCAAATAGATTCTTAAATATGAAAAATAAACAATAGTGAGAAAATAAAACATAAAAATGATATACACAAATATTTTCCCCTAGATCCCAAATCGGCACTACCAACTTGATTTTTCATTATATTCTTTTTAGTGTTACAACACACACACACACACACACACACAGATATATACATATATATATATATATATATATATATATATATATATATATATATATATATATATATATATATATATGTTGAATCATTCATAAAGCCCAATTCATTAATCCTATATTAGAAAATAATCGTAGTTCCCTTGACTGGATCTACAAAATCCTAGGGGCCGAAAACCATCATGCCCCAAGACCATGTGCAACCCCGTGAAAAAAACCGTAGGCAAGTCCACCCACCAAAAAATAAGGAAAAACAAATTTCCTGCGGCGCTGCCCCGAACCCCATGAAGGGGGCTACCTTCCCCCTGTGACCCCCCTGTTGTGCCCAATGAAATGTACAGCGGGGGGCTTTCGCCCCCACTCTAACCCCTCCCCCCCCCACATGCGTGTGACTAATCATAGAAAGAATACAACACATACCCAACATTATCCCACTTGTTTTTTTTCTTTCCATAGGGGTCCACGGGAGAGCTTATTCATTAGTCCAACCCTAAAACATCCATTGTTTCTCTACACCAAGAGAACTTCTGATTGCTCACAGACTTTGATAATGCATTCGCAACATTCTTCAAAGTGTCCACCTTTACCAGCAACACCTTTTTATCCTCAACCATATCTCTCACAAAGTGATATTAAACATGAATGTGCGTCGTCTTTGAATGATAAACATGGTTCTTAGCCAATAAAATTTCATTTTGGCTATTACAATCTATCCTTATAGCTCGCTACACCAATCCCATAATCGAACACAATATCTGCAATGAAACTGCTCCCTTGCTTTCATGAGTGGTTGCCATGTATTCTACCTTTGTGGTTGAAAGAGCCACTATATACTGTCTTTTACTCATCCGACTGGCTGCACCTCAAAATAGGATAAACACATACCCACTTGTATATCTTCTTTGATCCAGATATATAGCCCAATCTTCATCAAAAAACCACAGATTTCCAAAAATTTGTCCAATCCCAGTCTTTCCTGGTAGCACAAACCATAATCACTAGTGCCACACAAATATTTTGAAACCCGCTTCATTGTTGTCCAATGCTCCTTCCCTGATTCGACATAAAATTACTCAATACTCCCAATACAAATTCAATGTTTGGTCTAGTACAAACCATTTCATACATCACAATACCCACTCCACTTTCATATGGAACACGGGACATATCATGCTCTTCTTCTTCTACCTTGGGACACTGTTCAATAGATAGCCTTACATCTACAGGAATAGTAACCTTCACCTGTTTACTATCTTAAATATTGATCCTCTGCAATATTGTCTCGACATACTTCCACCGGTTTAACTAGCGCTTCCTCTTTGCCCGATGTCTCTTAATTTCCATGCCCAAAATATAGTTTGCGGCACCAATATCCTTCATGTAGAATTTGGAGAAAAATTTGATGAATAAATCCTGGATAATTTCTTTGTCATTTGCAATCAACAACATGTCATCCACATACAATACCAAATAAATAACATGGTCAGCAATTAATTTGAAATACACAGAGTGGTCCTCTTTGCTTCTGGTGAAGCCAAGTCCCCGTATATAGGTATCAAATTTCAGATACCACATCCTTGGTGACCGTTTTGATCCCTACAGACACTTTTTAACTTGCATACCAGTTATTTCTTACCCTTCATCGTAAAGCCTTCTGGTTGCTTCATGTAGATCTCCTCTTCCAAATCCTCATGAAGAAATATTTTCTTCATATCCATATGTTCTACCTCAAAATGGAATGTAGCAGCAACAGATAAAAGTAATCTAATAGAAGTAACATTGACAATAGGAGAAAAAGTATCACCAAAATAAATTCTCTCCACCTGGGAATAACCTTTTGTTACCAACCGAGCTTTGTATTTCTTCACCTTTCCTTCTACATTCATCGTCTTCTTAAAAACCCATCTTCTCCTGATGGGTTTCCTTCTAGACAACAACTCCACCAGATCCCATGCCTCATTTTTGTGCGAAGATTCCATTTCATTAGTCATGGCCTCCTTCCATAGTTTTCCATCCTCTAAATCCACTGCCTCCCTGACAGTTTTGGGATCACCATTAGTGACAGTTAAAGCAAAATTTGAATAGAAAGTAGATGGACTATACATTTTTGGCTTCCTTCTTTCCCGAATGTACCTTCTCACAGCTAGAGTTTATTTCTCCTCCTCTTTTGAATATTATTCTGTTGTAGAGTTTGATTCATCCTCCTTGAGCTCAAACTCTATCTTCTCATGTTCCTTTGGCAACACTTCATGTTTAACAACATGTTTCACCTCTCTAAACACCACATCTCGGTTGTACACAAGCCTCCTTGATTCTAGGTTCCAAAGCTTGTAACCTTTTAAACCATCCCTATACCCAATAAAGATGCACCTTTTAGATTTATTTTTGAACTTGTTCCTTTTCTCCTTTGGAACATGTAAATATGCATCACATCCAAATACTCTAAGATGTGAAAGAGAGGGTTTATTAACAGTCCATGCCTCATTTAGAGTCTTATTCTCCAACTTCAATGAAGGTAACTACTTAACTAGGTAACATTCAGTCTCCACTCCCTCTGCCCAGAATTCCTGTCCTAACCCGGTACCACTGAGCATGCTTCTTTCCATTTCCATTAGCATTTTGTTTATTCTTTCAGCAACTCCATTTTTTTAAGGTGTGTATGGAGTAGTATTATGTCGTGCTATACCACACTTCATACATAAATCTTTAAATTCCTTCTTGCAGAACTCTCCACCATTATCTGTCCTCAACGCCTTTATCTGCTTCTCTGTTCGTTTTTCACTAGAACCTTAAATTATTTAAATCTCTCAAAGACTTCAGATTTCTTCCTCAATAAATATATCCATTTATTCCTTGAGAATTCATCTATGAATGAAACATAGTACACATAATTTCCCAGTGATGGAACCGACACAGGTCCAAATACATCACTGTGTAGAATCTCTAATATCTTGTTCACCCTCTTAGCACTAGAAGGAAAACTCACCTAATTCTCCTTCCCATATACACAGTGTTCAAAAAATCAAAATCCAGAGAGAAATTAGACATACATTCTACCATACCATTACCATCCACTATATGAAGGCCCTTCTCTTTAATATTTCCAAGCCTTTGATGCCATATCATGGTCTTCTCTCCATAGACCGCTAGGCTTTCCACTCCACTTTCAAGAACCATAGAACTGTTGCACCCATCAATAACAGTGCTACCATGAAGCTTTTACAGAGTTCCAATCCAAGCTTCCTGCATTAATAATATTTCTCCTTAAAACATCTTGCAAGCATCTTTCTAGAACACTATTTTTACACCTGCATCATCCATATTTCTTATATAAATCAGATCTCTGGCCAATGTAGGAATATGCAGAACACCAGGAAGTTTCCTAATCCTTCCACCTTGCACTTGCAGCTTGACTTTTCCACGTCCGACTATTTTGGCCTTCCTATCACCTCCTAATAATACATCACCACCATCATACTTTTCACACTCGCAGAACCATTCCCTATGGCGAGTGAAGTGGAAAGATGCACCTGATTCAATCAACCATGCCTCATGATCTACATGTGTATTTGAAGAGGCATCCAAATACACATCCCCACCTTCATCTGAGGTGGTTTTTTCCTCTGTGGAAGGAGCATCATCAGATCCCTTTCCTTTCTCAGGGGATTTAGATCTGCATTCCTTTTTGTAGTGCCCTTCCTTTCTGCATTTCCAACACACCTTTACATATTTTCCTGGAGATTTAGACATCCCTCTAGATTTAGATCACCCACTCAAAAAATTATTTTTGTTTCTATTCTGGGACCTTCCTTGTACAAATAATGTATCTCCATTCAGGCCCTCCATATTTCTCCATCTCATTTCCTCTGACAGAATGGCTGAGACAATTTCATCAAAATTCAAGGTAGTTGTATTTCTACCTATTGCAATAACCAAATTGTCCCACAAATCTCGTAGGGAACACAAAAAACTGATGCAATTATCTTCATATGAGATTTTAATATCAAGATTCAACAAATGACAACTAACTTACCACAATATTGAAAACGTTCATATGCTCTATCACCAAGTCTCCATCATTCATCCTCATGTTATACGAATTTTTCTACAGGAACAATTTATTTGCCAGAGAATTAGATTGGTACAAAGTCCCTAGCTTTACCCTCAAATACTTTGACGTAGCTTCCCCAGATAAATTCGGAAATGCCGAATCTAAGATATACAACTGTATTGTGCTATTTTGCTTTCGATCCAACTTCACCCAGTTCTAATCTAAAACGTTGGTTTAGTACCCGGATCTTCTGCGATCCACTAATATTTATCCACCAGTTGATCCTCCACCTTGAGCTTCCACAACAAAAAACTTTGACCATTAAATTTATCGATCTTTATCTTTCCAATGCTCGCCATCTTATTTCACCACAAGAATCGATCCCTCAGATCTCCCACTGAACAGGGTCTACACAGGCCCAAGAAAAAAACACCTCAGCAGCAAAAGCGTCCCCTTGAAGCTGAAAAAAATATAATAACGAATGTAGGTTTTAACCCTGTAAAAAAATGATCTACAAATGAATTCTTAAAGACAAAAAATAAACAATAGCAAGACCATAAAACATAAAACCGATATACACATAAATTTTCCCCTGGATCCCAAATCGAGACTACCAGCTTGATTTTTCATTTTATTCCGTGTAGTGTTACAACACATATATATACATGATGAAGCATTCATAAAACCTAATCCATTAAGCCTGGATTAGAACATAACCACACTTCCCATGCCCGGATCTACAAAATACCAGGGGCCAAAAACTATCATGCCCCAAAACCATGTGCAAACCCATGCACAAAACCGTAGGTGAATCTTCCCACAAAAAAATAAGAAAAAAAAAATTTCCTGGGGCATTGCACCAAACCTCGCACAGGGGGCTACTCAGCTCCTACGAACCCCTCGATAGGGGGGCCTTCTACCCCCCCTGTGACCCCCTTTCGGTGCCTGATTAAACGTACATGGGTAGCTTTCACCGACCCTATGAACCCCTCGCCCGCATGAAACTAATCGTATAAATAATATAACACATACCAAACATAATTGAGTTTCAAAAAGTATAAATTATTCCCTAATAATCTCTTGCAAACCTAAAAATAACAAGTCCTTGTTTATAGGAAAAAGGAACATACAATCTTGAATAAAGAGAAATAGTACTTAGAGAAACCTGAAGCATTCCTCCATGACAGGGGTCTTCTAGGTCTCTTCCCTATATGTCTATAATAGCTAAAATATAACTATGTATTTGCATACCTATGCTAGAACCAATAATAAAATATATCATATACATGTTAAATACATAAACCAAAATTAAATGAATGACATATTCCAAAATTACATGAACAAAAAGCATCATATATATGCATATGAAAAGAAAGGAGTACAACATCATTAAGGGCGTCAAACCCTATTTCAAATCTTTAACAATCTATGGGCTTCAACACTAAGAGAAAAAAAAAACATATGATTTCTTTTCTTTAAACATAGGAAGAAATTCCAAATTTATGAACCTACATGCTTTGACCTTAATTTGTATAACAAGATAAGAAACTCCATATGGGAAATCATGTTTAATCATCCTTCATAACATATTTTAGAAAAAATGTTCTCACCATTTCATAAATGTAGAAGAAAATTTATAGTCGCGACGACATAGGTCTTGACCATACATTAAAATTATGGTATAAGAGAATTGGAAAATCCTAAAGAGGATGAGAAATACTTGACATAAAAATAAGGGAACATGAATACTACTAAATTTTGCTACATAGATTGGGCATTTTCCCTAAAATATTAATAAAATATCCAGATTAGGATATTACAAAATTAATTATATGAATTGGGAAACATGGGGGACTCTCAATAAAAACCTAACATAAGAAATTCCTTGTGACTCACAGGAATGAGGGAGGTATATTATTGGTATTGAAAACCTTTTAAAAGGAAGATCTAAATGAGAACATGAAATATTCATGATAAAGCTGACATCAGTGAGGAAGCTGGAATTCTTCTCCATAAATTCCACCATATACCAATGGTTCTCAATCCAATCCATCCCAATCAGCACATCATATGAGCCCGAGGGAAGCATGTTCATATTCACATGAATGTGTTGTCCTGATATCTCAACCTGACAATTTTTTGTTTTAGTAGTTACTCGCCGCTTGGCACCAGTGGGAAACATTACCATCCAAGGTTTTTGGAATTTAAGACTTGGGAACTGACATAATTCTATGATTTTGGGGTTAATATAACTACAAATAGCATCAGGGTACATTAAAATAGAGACATGTTGGTTAGAAATTGTACCTTCATATTTTATCATTGAGGGTTGGTACTCCACCTGATGGTCCTCCAATGATGCATTGATTGTAGGCATGCTCCTTGCTACTTGGCCCACATTCGACGCTTCTTGTACATTGGATTCTTTTTCAGTTCTTGATTTGGGTGGAATGTTTCGATAGTAATGTGATTCACCACAACCCCAACATTGTAAGGTGGGTTTTTCAACTTGACTATGATTTGGTTTACTGGTTGCCTCAGTAGTTCTAGCCCCTGATTTCCATTTTGGTTTCGACTATGATTTTCCATCATCCAGTTCACTGAACTTCTTTGTAAATTTTTAGTATTGGGCTTAGAATTCCTAAAAGTTTAGAAGCTCCTTGATGCTTTCTTCTGGTTTCAGCCTTTGTTAGAGTCCTTCTGCTTGGTTTGGTGGTATCACATTGGTGCCTTATTTATCGCCTCATCTATCATATTACGACTGTTGAATTCAATTATTTCCTTCATGAAAGTGGGTAGACTGCTCAAAAATTTTTGCACCTTTGCTTTCTCCTTATGTGAGTAAGGCACATACCTCATCAAAGCGGTGAAATTGGTTACTAAATCCTCCATGGTTACTTGTCCTAGATGTAAATCATGGAATTCCATGGATTTTTCATCATAGAAACACTCAATCAAGAATTTATTCTTGACGTGTCTCTGGAAATATTCCCATTTTACTTTATGTTCATCAATTTTATGCACATTTTTAATCTACTCCCACCAAAAAATGGTATTTATCCGTAGCTGGTAGATAGCCAATCTAACATGGAGAATTTTCTTATAATCATACACTTGAAAATATTTATTCATTTCGATGATCCAAGTTTCAACTGGCTCTTCTTTCTCTCTATCATAGGTTGGTGGCTTAATTTTCATGAATTCTCCTTGAAGTTTCGTTCTATGTTTCTTTGTCATTCCTTGGACATGGATATTATTAGACTCTTCCTCATGCTCAACTATGTGTCTCTCATGGCATTGAATTCTGTGGGTATGACTATCCTCTTTATCATTTTCAATAAGTTATTGTTCCCTTTCATACTGGGTCTCATGATCTAGATTTGGAAGATAGGCTCTACTATCATTCTTATCATAGATACTTTTTAAAATCCTCTCCTATTCTTGAATCAGCTTTACATTATCATTTATCATTTGTGCCATATCATCTTGCAGTTGTTCCACAGTTTCCAACAGCGGTCTAGTTTTTTGTTGTTTTCTTCCATCAATATTTTCATGTGATACTGTCAGTTGGCATCCAGTTGTATGCACATTTCTGGATTAGTTCCTCCATACAACGCTTCTAGTCTCCCCAATGATAAATACCATCTGTGCATACTCATTCTAGCTCTGCTTCACTCTTTCACTATGTTCACCACATCATTGCACTTTTAGTTCGCATGAGGCCATAATTTGGAACGTATCTTTGTACTACTTGTAACTTGTCTCATACTTAAACATTAACATAAAATTAAAAAAAATAAAAATAAATAAATAAATAAATAAATATGTGTATAACGTTGATATGGTCATAACCAATGACTCATAGCATACTTATGAATATGTGTCAATTGTTTAAATTAATCCTTATGAAGTATATGACATGATCGAATATTTAAAATACTTAAATCTGTACATAACTATAATTACTATATTTGTCATTAGTTGTTCTTGGTTTATCACTAGAGAGGTAATCTATGAAACATCAAAGGAAATTTAAATCAATGAAAGGGTTAATGTGAGAATGGAATTGTGATTGAGATGTTGATCCTGTAAATCTTGGCCCTCCACTTAGCATGATCAAATAGATTAGGCGATGCCAAAGAACGTTCTAGACCCTTTCACTTAAGACTTTCAATAAATATAGCTTCTCCTGCCTTCCTCATTAGACCATCAATGCGATCGGGTGGTGGAGATTGTCCAGTTGAGACTTACCCTAACTACCTTGCCCAATCTAGAATCCCTCACTCATTGTTACCTATTTCCCCGACACTCTGCAAGTTTTGGAACCACAGGTTGAACCCTCGTTACACCAGGGATGAGGCTCATCCTTTAGGATTTAGGGCCTCTGTTGCATCATGGTTTTGGAGTTTATTCCTAGAAGGGAGTATCCAACACTGGTTTCCTAGTTCTAGTCTTTCGTCAAACTTGTAGGTATCTAAAATTTTTGTTTCTTTGTTTGTTATATTTCTATGGTTGGAGGGTTAACGCTTTACCGCCCAATCGTAACCTAATTTGGCTTACTTTCCCTTTAAGGTATTTCAGGGGTTGCTTGAGGAACATCACCAGCTGCTCAACAAACAGTGTGCCAGCAACAACAAATAGGTCTTCTTTCGCAAATTGCGTTTTCGTTACAAAATATTGTGTTATGGAAACATACCAAGCCCTTGGTTGGTTCTTGAAATTTGTGTCCTTTCGTTTAAAGGTTTAGGCCCTTCGATCACAGACGAGGGTTTAAGAAATTTCTCTCTCTATTCAGTTTGACATAAGTAGAAAGGCTTGAGTGCCAAAGTTTGTATTAACTGTTAGATATTTAGAAAAACTTATTTATTTTCAATTGAAAACATTATATTTAGTTGGATATTTGTTTCGATATACTATGCAGGGTTTTCTCCCTAGGATGTTTGAGATTTCATTCTCTGATTCACCTATTGTGTAAAAATTGCCATATTTTTTGCGACCATACAGAGAATTACTATAAACCTTCAATTTGTATTTGTATTTGTATTGGGATTCTGTGATTTTTCTGAGACAAGAGTGTTTACAAATTTATGAAATTTAAAATAGTGAATAAGTTAATTATGAAATCTCTATTCCGATCTTCTGTATCTGAATTATATAGATACACATGTTATAGATTGATTTATTTCCATTGTTTAATTCTTATTTCATTCTCATTTTTTCTTGCATATTTATATTGGCATATGAAATATGCTCTGGTTTTTTTCCTACCATTTTTCCTTTTATTTTGAAACTTCTTTGGGATAGGAAAACACTATTTTTCGCAATTGGAGCATGGCTAAACCCTTACCATTTACTTAATACTTGTTTCTTATAATCTATAAATAATAGTTTGAGTTCCCTAATGTTTCCTCTAATTGTGCTTAATGTGGCATTGCTTTAATGCTAAGATTTAATTGGAAATATTTATGGAAAGGCTAGGTCTTCCTACATATTTTTGAAATATTCAATTAAATTTATACTTCTAGAGTTCTCATATATGCTTAATATTTCCATTCTTTGTCTGTACTTGGGTGATTAAACCCCGAGCAGACAAACCTGTTTGGTTTCCCGACTGGGCTAGTGCAAACTGCTTGGTAATTCTTGCATCCTAATGATATTTTTCCTTATCCTGGTGATGGGCTTGTACAATCGTTTTCCTGCATTGGATAAATTCCTGGTACTCTATTTAATGAAAACACTCTTACAGTAATAATGATTTCATAACTATAGAACTTCTTTCTTTATTTAATGGTGTTTATAGTCATAACTTAAATGATTCTACAATTCTTAAATTTACATAGAACTAAATGAATGTTCATTTGCAACTTTTATTGAATATTATTTAAATTCAGTCATTGATTCTTTTCCAGTAACCTACTTAAGAATGAAAACTGTAAACAACCTATACATTTTCACTTGCTTGATTAAATTAACAATCCTTATCAAGCTTAGTTTATCCACCCATCCATGAGAAGGGAATTCATGTCTGCTTCTCCCCATCGAGCTTCTGTTCATGGAAATTTCTCACAATTTCCACACAGGTTCACTCCTAGGGAAATGGGAAAATAGTCCAGCCTCTAGTAACCAGGCTGAGGATACTCCACTAGCTCTATGTGTAGGTCAGGAGCCCTTACAAGCAGCGTCCTGCCTAAGACAAACCTATGTCTCCTTTCTTTCCTCTTGTCTCTTCATAGAAAGTGTCTTACCTAATAAAAACCAATGTCTCTTTTCATTCTTCTTGTCCCTTCACATACCAGATTTTTTTGGAAAAAATAAACAACCCCTTCCTCTCTTCAGATCTCCTATAAATATAGGAGGGTGGTTGTAACTGTGCAATTGTCCCAACTATCCAGGGCTGAAATTTTTTACAACGCAACTCTCCTTTTAATTATAAAATAATCATTATATTAAAATAAAATATAATATAATATTCATATGTCCTTTTGGATATTACATGTCCTTCAATTAAATTTATAAAAATAAAATAGTTACCCCTGTTATTTTTAAACAACTGATACTCTTTTAAACAAAATGAAGGTTACAATCACAGTGTATGTAAATTAAGTTTTCATTACTCTTAGGCAAGAGGAATTATATATATGCAATCTTACATATTAATCACTCATAATTTACTCATAATTTTAGTTGTTCTTGCTAAACGTGGAAGGTATAGACTTACAATCTTGCTTCCCAAACCAATTTTAAAATTTTGCGGTATGTTTTGCTCCATAATCACTCAATTTACTATCCAATGTTTATTTAATTTTTCTTTTTCCTTTTTATCCAAATTAGTATATTACATAATTAAAATTAATAAATTACTCAATAATTTAATGAATAATCTAGTCTATAGTTTAACGATTATAGTGCATTGTTATATAGTTTATTTTATACAACATGAATGAGGTAAACTAAATCGAGGAAAATAAAACATATGAATACAATTTTCTCTCTTTCTCATTATCTTTACACCTATTTTTCATGATTACGATGACACTTATTAACATCCATTGATAAGGGAAATTTGATTTATTTTAGAGTTTTATTTTTGTTATTGAAAATATTTAATAGAGTATTCATAAATCATCATATTTTTAATGAGGGAATATGTTTGTGATATTAGGTTTTTAAAGAATATTTTAAATTGAAATTAAATGTTAGCGTGCATAAAGTGGCTTTTGATATTAAACATTTTTAGTACATAAAAGATGAAAAAATCTATAACACTTGATGTTTAAGGAATTGACCAATATCTTATTTAATTATGAAAATAATGAGAGATTGTTTTTATTTTAATAATGTTCATATTCTCTTAATTCTAGTTTAAATAGAGATACATTATTGATCTTCTATATTAGGTTTGATCATCTTTTTACATGATCATAAGTTTTGATACCCTCTAATTTTTGATCTCATCACAATTTCTCCTTTTAAATTTATATGTAATAATATTTTTAATATTATCATTATTATGTAAAGTGGCTTTGTCCTTGAGTACCAAATCATTTACTAAAACATGCAATGTTTATTTTTTTCTCCCTTAAGCATTATGTGGCTTTCAATGAAGTTTGAAGCAATCATATGAGTCATTTTATACTCCATATTTTTTATCGTCTTATAGTACACTATTTATGTAACCATATCCATGATATACATGTTGGAAAGACTCACTTTTATCAATGTTATATGATAGGATGTATTTCCTTTAATTTTAAGATTATACGTTATAAAAAACTTATATATTTATTATACATTTTTAATTATCTCTAGATATGTTGAAACTTGAGCTTGACAATCCTATAATAGGAGTAATTAGAGTATTAGAGAGGAGATCATCCATTTCCGAAATCCAAATGTCCATTAATTTATAATTTCATTCAAGAGGACAATAAGCTTTATCCCCTCCATATATATTTTTCTCAATGTCATATTTTACATGAGTTGTTGATGCATATCGATTGCATGGTATAAATGTTCTAACTGATTTCCTCCAAAAACATTTCCTCATGGATGAAATTAGTGTAAAAGATATTTATGGATTTAGTTATCATGAGCACTATATTTTTACTATTAACTATCATCATCACGCTTGATATAAAAATACCTAAAAATTTTATCTCTCGATGAGATCATAGGGCCACATCACCAAAAGCATAACATGACTAATATAAATCAGAGGTATGGTAACCAGTCTATATGTAGGCCATGATGATACAAGTTGGTTCCTCCTAGCAACCATCTAACTTTTTGATGTTTATGCCTAAACTAGTAGCCCAAATGTGATAGCCATGATTAAGTCCTATATTGCAACTAATTCCATCCAACTACTCCTTAATATTCTTAAAATGGGTAACAATGTTTTTGTGTAGTCTTATGTCAATGGCTCTTAAAACAAAATAAATTCTTAGCTCTTTTATTATAGTGGAAAGTTTAGTTCTATGAACTATTGCAAAAAAAATTTCTAAGTCAGCGAGATAACACATGATATTGATTTTATCTTTGTTAAACTTGTCCACAATGATCCTAAATCTAACAAGGTTCTCCAAAATTTAATAATAGCTTCTTAATTATTCTCGGCCTATAACACTTTATCCCTACATTTCTATACATATGGTAATGAGAATAATCATAGGTGCTCCACTTTTTTAAATATCTAATTCATAGCCTTTGATGTCCTTAGCTATTACTTTTATGAGATACTTAGTCCCAATCTCCATGTCTACTAAAAAAATCTACCTTTATAGAAAGGGTTTGCATGTTTTCTATGTCTTGAAGTGATTTGTAAATCTCTTCAAATTAAAAATTCTAGGCACTCAAGGGAACAATATTTTTTTTTTTACCTTTAAAATTTGAGAGTTTGCTCCAAAATTATTTTTAAGTATCTAGCTTATAGATGTGTATAAGTGGCTTGTAATAGTTTTTTATAAAAAGATTCATAATTTCTTTTAATATAGGATTCTTGTTCCATGAATGGAACCACACTATTCTCTTTAGCTCTACTAGCTAGAGCTTTCCTCCAAAATGTATTGGAACTACCTTAGAGAGTTGTGAAAAATTCTCTTTCCTTTGATTTATATAATTCCTATTTTCTAACTATGTTTTTTTTTTATGTATTATAAATTCTTATCTCCCATCAAATTTTAATTATACATAATTTCTTAAAGAGGTTTAATTTGAGACATTATATGGAAATAAAATTCGAACTTATTAATTACATCACACAATTAGTATGCCTTTATTAGTTGGTTGAATCTAGGGAATCCTTTCAAATGATTCTTGTTATTTTATTTTTTTAGAAATTGATTGAAACATATAATAGTACTTTAACATGGAGTTATTTTTTTTCCTTAGTAAAGAAGATGATGATAATTATTTTAATATATTGATTAATTATGGTTTTCTTTTGTATTTGATCCTTTCTAACATCTACATTGATAACTACATTCATAAGGAAAATTGATTAGTAATCATCATGATATGAAGTATAATGTAAAGGTGGTTCAAGGTCAAAATTCTTAAGGTTTACCCTATGGGATTTTGTGATACACCTAGTACATTTCTCCTAAAAATTTTAATGTAATGATGTAATGTCCTAAAGTGTGGGAACATAAATCAATGATCTAAGAGCGAAGAGGATAGATAAAACTAGTTGGGTTAGTGGGCACCTTAAATTAATTTTATAGTGCAAATAATGAAAAAATTAAGATGAATATCCCAAGAGGAATATCAAGGGACCCCTGAGGAAATGACAAAAAAGGGAAATGCACAACAATGAGGGGCTAGATGGATATATTCTTGGTGGATATCATGAGTAAATATATAAAGAGCCAGGAGATGAGGAATGGGATTCCTCAAAATACAAAATTGTGACCAAAAGAGAAAGAGGATGAAATGAAAAATAGCATGAGTGCTTGCCAAGGGATTGGATGAGAAACCACTCAGGGTGGTCTCTGTGGATGATAAACCAGATGCAAAAGTGTGCTTTTTTTGTGATGATAAACAACTCATTGACTGCTTCACGCATCTGGTAAATGACCAAAGGTGCTTTTCGGTGCTTGGTAAACCACTCCTAGAGGGCTTGACCCAACTAATAAACCAAAAATTACTATGAATTCTATTTTTTTTACTAGAAGATAAAATACCCAATATAGTATGTATTTCTTATCCTTTATGTACTAGCGATGTCTTCTTGCTAAGGTTGTTGATAGGAAAATTTCTCGTTAGATCATGGACATGGCCTTGGGGTTACTATTGTAAGCAATTATGGGTATAATAGTTATATGGTTGGGTGGGAAATTGAGGTCCCGCCTTCAGTTACACCATTTCTATATTGCATATTAGTGCACTTATATAAGAGTTTTTAAACTAATTATTGTTTCTTATTAAATCTAAATATATATATTTGTGGAATATTGCATGGATGTAAAAATTGATGCTTGAAATTAATTGGTTTAATTTTCCTTGAAACTTATTCTATATTATATGTATTTATGTAATGAGGATATAAGATAAATTCTTTGAACACGTGTAAATTTATTATGTTGCATGTGGTCATGCAAGTTATGTGGTTTACAATTTCTTTCATACTTGCTTTGTTTGGAAAAAATTGATTTGAGACTGTTGGTGTTGTTAAATTTTGAATGTGTAGGATATAAATAAGGTTTGAGTATTATAACTCATGGACACTCTTTGAAGTCTAGAAGATGAGATAATAAGCTACAATGAAAACAATGAGAAGATTGCCAAGGATCAAGTAGAAATAAATGGTCTATTCATTCAAAGTCGATCATAATTACAAAGAGATAGGCAGCGTGATATTGTTGTCATCCATTATGGAAAGAAAACATCCAAGGGTACCCCATTAGAGATCCAAAAGTGTAAATTAGATGATAATAAATAAAAGATAAGTCAATCAAGAAAGAGCAGAAGAGATACATAAGGAGGAGTAGAATTTCTTAGCTCTCTAGAAAGAATATTAAGTGGTCCTACCCAATCATTGGACAATGCATCCATTATATATCACTATCAGAGGAAGTGTATACAGACTCTCATGCAAGATGAATTCATGAAAGAAAAACCCCCAACCTTTGATGGAGAGGTAAATAAAGTAAAGGATGAAAAACATTACATTTGTGAATAAATAAGTACTTCAAGTTGCATGACTATATTAAGAACATGAAGGCTAGGGTGGTTTTTCTATTCTAAAAGGAAATATTGATATATGCTGAGATGATTTCAATAGTATAAAAGGTATGAAGGAAAGAGAGGTGACATGGATAAATTTTTTAAACTACTTTTGAGCAAGGTACCTTTTTGAAAAATATTATGAAAATAAATCCAAGGAGTTATATGAACATAAACTGGGGTAGATGACGCCTAAATAATACACCAACAAATCCTTGGAGATACTAATGTATCTCCATTTATTACCACAAGCATATTGAGATAGAATAGAATTCAACTAACCTATGACTCTAGATGAGATTATCTTAAAAAACACACATTACTATAAAAATTCTAAGCATAATACTGAAGTTTGAATTGAATCGAAGAATAAAGGAAAAGGATAATATTAGAGAACCTTAGGATATAAGCAACAAGGAGATGGTGGAATTTTTAATAACTTCACCAAATGAGAAAAAAAACAAAAATCCATAATTAGTAGAAATGAACCCGATAATGACGAAATGAAAAGATGAAAGGATCCTATCAATGCTCAGAGTGTGGAGGAAATAATTTGAGGAGAGATTACCCTAAGCCATATAAATTCTGTGCAAAGTTTCATAACATACAAGAGGCATCATCTGTGAATGATGTGGCCTAGAGCATCTGAAGAAAATATGTTGCTTGGGATAATAGATAGGGAGACTAGGAAGAAAAAATTACTCAAATGTAAGGTATGGTAAGAAAATATTTGGTTTCAATTTCAATTTACGAATGATCTATTTTAAGTTATAGTATCCCTAATATTATAGAAAAATGTGAATTTCCAAAGAAATACCATGAATATTAAATATTATCGAGACTTTCCTGTACAAAGTGGGGCATCCCTAAAATGCATAAATTGAATTTGTTTCCATTAAAATCATATGAATATGATTTGAAAGGATTGGTTGGGTGTCCACAGAACTAAGATCAATTGATATAACAATGTGTTGGAATGTCTCAGTGGTGAAGGTGACCCACTATCACTATAGGAAATCAAAAGGCGCATAACACTCAGATTGATCTCAAAAGTGCAAGTAAAGTGTTGTAGCGAGATGGGTTTTTCCCTTTATTCCATTAAAATTTTAGAGGAGAAAGAGGTCATTATATATGCCTTCGCAAAGCATCCAATATTGAGTTAGTATAGGGATGTATTTCTAGAATATTTGTCAGGACTTCCACCCAACCGAGTGATTAACTTCAAAATTGAGTTGATTCTAGGATAAACACCAAAAAAATGCTACCTATCACATAAGCATTCATGAGATTGTGGAATCAAAGTTTCTTTCAAGGGAATTTACGGAAAAAGGGTATATATGGCCTATTGTTTCACCGCGGGGATCCCTTGCAAGTTTTGTTAAGAAGAAGGATGGAATGTTGCATCTGTGCATCGACTATAGGTAGATAAAAAAATCCACTATGAAGAATAAGTAACCAATGCCTAGGATTGATGATCTATATTATCAATTGAGAAGGGTTGTTATGTTTTCCAAAATCAATTTAATGATTGGTTACAATCCGGAAGCAATCAAACATGAATACTTTTCCGAAGAATGCATTCAGAAGAATGCATTCATAAGAATGCATTCATGACAGGTTATGGCCACTATGAACTAACTGTAGTTACATTTGAGGTTACAAATTCCCCACCAGCCTTTATGTGTTTAAGGAACATGTTCTCAGGCCATACCTGGAAAATTTTGTACTGTTCTTTGTGGATGAAATTCCAACATACCTAAAGAATGGAAAGGAACATTACCACCTGAGAGTTATTCCACAATTTCCCAAAGAGCACAAGTTATATTCCAAGCTTAGGAACTGTGAGTTCTTTCAAAATCATGTTCACTACTTGGTTCATATAATCTCAAAAGAGGAAGTGTATGTGGATCTTGAAAAGGTTAAATATATAATGGATTGGCCCACACACGAGAAAGAGATATAAGTCATATAATTTACACGATTGGTGTGTTACTATCAAAATTTCATTTGAAATATATCAAATATTTGACATCCCATCATTGCATTAAAAATAAAAACTAAAGTATTAGTGGACTCCTTAATGTGTATCTAGTTTTCAAAAACTAAAGAAGTTACTCAGTTGTGTACCTATATTAAGAATAACTAACCTAGATAAGGTTTTTTTTTTGCAATGATTCCTGTAAAGAAGGACCCGGTGGACTCCTAATGCAGGAAGACCATGTTATATATTATGATTCCAGGAAGTTCAAAGAGCATGAAAGGACTTATGTCACTCATGACTTGGAGTTGGAAGAAATTGTGCACGAAATAAAAATGAGGAACTACCCCTTGGGAAGGAGTTTTGTGTTAATGACTGATCACAGTGGTCTGAAATGCTTATTTGACCAATCCAAGCTAAATGTTAGACAAGCCATGTGGCTGGATTTTGTCAATGAATTTGACACTAAAATTAAGTACATCAAAGGAAAACGAAATAAGGTGGTAGATGCACTTAGTAGAAGTTTGCAAGAGGTTCACCTAACAGCCATATGAATTTTCTCCTCTGACATCCATGAGAGGATTAAATAAGGGATTATAATGATGAGCATTACCAACATGTGAAAAAATATGTAGCCAATACCAAGTATTTAAGGAATATTATTATGGGTGAATTCTATAAAATACCTTACTCAGGTCACCCTAGTTATCGAAATATGATGAAAGCCATAAAGAGGACATATTTTTGGCCTAGAATGAAGTGTGGGACCACAAATCCATTATCTAAGAGGGGAGAGGAAATATAAACCAAGTGGGGTTAGCTGGCACCTTAAATTAATTTTATGGTGAAAATAATGAGAAAAATAAGAGGAATATGCAGAGACTCATGAGGAAATGATAAAATGGGGAAATTCACAACAATGGGGGTTTGCTTGGACCTCTTCTTAGTGGATCTCTTGAGTAAAGCTGGAAATAGCTAGAAGTGAAGGGAATGGGATCATTAGGGGTATTTCGAGGTCTAAAATGGGTCTCCTAAGAAAAATTTACAACCAAAATAAAATTTATAAGAACCAATAGGATTAAAGATGATGATGTCAACCATGGGGGATGATTCACCATTTTTTAAGTAAATGGGTAAAAAGATTAAAAAAGAATAATATAATAAAACTACTTTTTCAACTCGTATTTTTAACTTATATCGCAAATTTTAAATCAAATTTAGAGCGGGAGTACTAGTTGGATGCACAATTCAATTATGCATCCAAGGATTACCCGTGTTGCATACTTTCGATGGACCCTACTACGTGAAAAATGAGAAATACATGAAAAAGTGTGATTACAATCACGTTTTTCATGTATTTCTCATTTTTCGTGTAAGAGGGCACATCAAAATTATGCAACATGGGTAATCCTTGGATGAAGAATTCGATTATTCATCCAACGAGTACTCCTGTTGGAAATTTGAGTAAAAACTTTGTGAGATAAGTTGAAAATATGAGTTGAAAAAGTAGGTTTTTCTTTTTTCCTTCAAAAATCTAATGATGCCATCAAATATTATTTTATTATTTCCACTATTAATTTATAATTTCCTTAGGAGGACCATTTTAGACCTCAAAATTCCCGTAATGTCTCAGAAAGTGAAAATTATGACTAGAATAGCAAGAGCATGAAAATCATATAGGATGAGTGTTTTCCAAGGGACTGGCGAAGAAACCACTCAGGGTGCTTGCTAGTGTCGATAAACCATATGGAAAATGGCACTTGTTGTGGGGTAATAAACAATTCATTGAGTGCTTGACATAGTTGGTAAATCAACAAGGGTTCTTGCTGTAGGTTGATAAACCACTCCTACAATGCTTGACCCAGTTATAAACCACCCATTACTATGAATTCTATTGTGCTTTACCAACTAAAAAAACACCCACTTTATTATGTATTTCATATCCTTTGTGTACTCAAGATGGCTTCTTCCTAATGTTTTTTAAAAGAAAATATCCTCTTCGATCATGGATATCACTCAGGTGTCACTATTGCAAGTAATTTTGGCTATAATAGGTCCATTGTTTGGGGAAAAATTGACATCCCAACTTTAGTTGTGCCATTTTTAGATTCCATATAAGTTCACTTATCTGAAATATTTGAAACTAAAGATTTTTTATTTTTGAATCTAAATGTATAATTTTGTGGAATATTACATGGCTATAGAAATTTTTGCTTGAAATTAATTAGTTGAATTTTCTTTGAAATTGGTTATGTATTATATGAATCTTTTCCATGAGGATGTAAGTTAAATTCTTTGAACACTTGTGTAAATTTATTATGTTGCATGTGGTCATGCAAGTTCTATTATTTAGAATTGATTCCATACTTGATTTGTATTAAAATAATTGCTTTGACGCTATTCGTCGTGTTAAATGTTTAGTGCGTATGGTATAAACATGGTTTGAGTGTTAGTGGACTTGCATGCTTGGTTGTAAGCCTATTGATACTATTAAATTTTTCATTTTTAGCAAGATCAATTACTTATATGTAGTTGTTTTTCACCTTCCCTGTTTTTCTTTATTTTCTCAATTATACTGGTTAGATCAAAGCCAAACCTTGATTTTATTATTTAAGTTCTTAAGCTCTAAGTAAAATTAAGGTCAAACTAGATAAATCATGGCAGAGTAGGAGAATGGTTAAAATCATAAAATCAACTAAGTGTTGATAGTTGATGCCTTTTTGGGTTGATACCCTTCACAGTTACGTTATGGACAAAAGTTCCTCGCTACTTGGCCAAGAATGACCTTACTTAGCAGTTAGGAAAGCAGGAAAACCTTGTAAAACTAATCTTAGATGGGGAGGTCAACTTTGGTGTCCTTAGTGGTGGGCCCTAGGCTCATGTGGTGTGGAAAATGCCACGAGGCAGTGATGTGGGCCATCAGATGAGGTGGAGATCTAGACAACTGCCACATGGTAGTCCTCTCAGTAACGTGAATAGGGTTTTTCTTTGTCAAACTTTAAATGGCCATAACTTATGATTGAGGAGTCAGATTTTGCCAAATCTTATATTTCCAGAAAGATCATGATGATTTGTTGACAATGGTGGTGTTCATTTTGGATTTCAAGAAGAAAAAAAATTGAGATATTTTATGACCCCATTTTCATTATTGAACTTTGGAGGTTGGGTCATAATAGTAACCACTTCGTTATTTAGTGTGGGTTATAGGTTGTAAGGGGGCATGTTATATATTTTTGCGGTATCACATGTATGGATTTACCTATAAGTTATCAAAGTGGTGAGAATAATTGAGCTTCTATCATGTGAGTATGGACCTAACCGAATTTTCAATTCTTCTAGTTAGAAAAGAAATGACAATTTGCATTTGTAAAATAGAATCATGATTAAAATAAACATGTTGTGGTAACACTACCTTGACTTGGTAATCAATCACCCCTTTTATCCAATATAATATTTGTTCTTCTCATCATAAGGATGTATCATGATCTTGAAAGGGCTAAGAGTTTTAAATATTTTGTTTCACCACTATTATGTTTGTAAATATTTTGCATTATGTTAACTTAGATATCCACTAGTGTTGTATTTTTAAGTTGATCATGTGATTGTTTTTCCAAGGGTTCCTTGTAATTTTTGGAAAACATATGAAAAATTTTAGCATTCTTTTGGCACAAGTATGTCATATTGATAATAGTAGCATTATGATCATTAAATTCAAGAAATTAAATTTCCCATACTAATGGTCATAAAGAATTATAAGAATTTAATTATTATGACTATATTTTTAATGACCTACACTAGAAGCTAAAATTAAACTATAGTGTGGAGAAAACAATAATAGAGGGAATAAATTCTATTTCAATTTGAGAATAAATGTTCATAAAGAGAAAATATCTAGTTCTATGAAAAAAGGAAGTCCTCTTTGATCCTCTTCTAAGTTCAATTTTTCTTTATGGATGTGAATTTTTGGGTTGAAACAATACTAGAGGAACCTATATAAAAATTCAAAAATGGAGATTTATATTTTATAATCTAATAGTACAATCCCATTCCCTAATAGGCTTTTGTCCATTTATATTAATACTATCATTGGGTACGTAATTTATAAGCATAAAACAACTAACATGAAGCATAAAGTCCTTACTAAATATCGGTCAAATATAAAGTCATTCTTAGAAAGAGTGGCGCCAGTGGCCTATACATTGGCCTTGTCACCCATAAGGAATGTGCATTTCTTTTAATCTTTCTTTACTTAAGAAGTATGTACATGATGTTAATAATATTATTTATTTCTCTATAATATAGGTGTAACTCGAGGGATATATCCAGCTCAAACCACTATACATCCTAGATGAGAGGTATAACACACTCCAAAACTGAGTAATAGATCAAGTCAAGGTGAAATTGAGGCACTTTGAACTCGATGAAGCCACCTAGTAGATGGAATTTTTTTTTATGGTGATATAACCTTTTTTTTATGAATAAATTGATGTAAGAGATATTATATAAAGCTTAGTTTCATCCTTTTGATTTCTATTTATAGAAAACACTAAAGATAATGTTCCTTTAAGGGGGTGGGGTTTGCTACACCCCTTGTGTTAGGCCATAATTTTGTAATTATAAATTATGATTGTATTTATAAATAAATTGTATATTTGGCTAACCTAAAGAGTGGGACAAATGTATCCATAATATGAGGGAGAATTATGAATTGTGTTACGTGGCAAAGTTGAATGCCCACCATCAAATAGTTGGACAATATGTCATGGAGTAGTGGATATGCAAAAATTCTTCCCCACTTACAAAACATGAGGCGGAGGTGAATCAAAGAGCATCATTGGATAACCACAAAGAGAGTAGAGGAAAATGTAAGAACCAAAAAAAAATGGGAAATTAGTGTTGGGAGTAGTAGAATGGGGGACATATATCGAGTGAGAAACTATTAGAGCAAGAAACAAGCATGGAGTGTGAGAGAAAGGCTATTGCATTTGGGTAAAGTATGTTTTACATATGGGATACGATTCATCATAATGATGCATTAGAGATGCTAGAGTGTGTGTGTCCAAGATTGAAAGATTAATTGGAGGCTCAAAGGATAAATTGGGTGTTGAGAACTTATTGAAAGGGGCTAATAAACCACTAAGTTCTTAATTAGGAAGATGATAAACCACTAGGCAATGCAAAAATCGACCAGGGTGATTGCTAATAACATCTGGTAACCCACTGAGTGCTTGATGAGGAAGCTAGTAAACCACTTAGTTCTTGCCAAGAAATCTATTGAACAATATAGATTTTTTTAGTTCATTCCTTCAAGACATAGTTGATAAACCACCTACAAATAAAACCCATAATACTATAAATATGAGAAATACTCTCGTTGAACTTTGTTGCAATCCCAAATAAGGAAAACCCTTGAATTCTGGATCTAGCTTGAGGGTGGACGAATGCAAGAAATTTTTTGTTGTAGTTTACCTATGGTTGGGTGGAGTTTTAAAGTCTCACCTTCAGTTTCGAGCCACTTCTAAATTTAGATTAGTGCCATAAATTATGTGCATTGAATTTTAATGATTACATGAATTGTTTTCTATTGATTAAAGAATGGATTTGTGTTAAATCCTGAATGGTAATGGAAAATTGTTGCATTTCCTCGATGAGAAATATTCCTTGGAGGTTCTATTGGATTTGATGAAATACTAGATTTATATGGATGATATTAATTTTCTTGATTATATATGCAATTTCAACTGGTTGCATTAATACATGCACATAAATTCCTGTTTATAATACTCTGATACTTCTCATGCTTATGAAATGAAAGGCTTATTGTCCTATTTAATAATGTAATGTATTTTGTTATGAAAATAATGGATTATTCCCTAGTTCAATCTATAATAAAGGCATACGTAAATTTTTAATGAGATGTTGTTATAAATAAAATTATAGATCATCAATATAGAATTTCTTAACAAATCAATGTTTAATGGTAGACTAGTTTTGTGAAATATTGATCTCATTATACTCAATCATATGTCGTCTATCATGCATGTTTATTTGGATGGAGTTTCAATCTCATTATGGGTATGATCTAGGTCTCACTAAAACCCCAGGGAGACTTAGGAAAGTCCTTATAAACCCCTTATAAATTTTATTTTTTTGTATTCTAGGGATCAAACTTGAGACTAGGGCTACAAATTGCATTGATACAATTTAGTATATTGGTCAAATGCATTGAAAGCTATATGGATGTATCTGGTTATGCAGACATATGGATGAGTTTCATGTATAGATTTTGTGGAAGTTCCATATCTAAACTAATATAGATATGTCAGACAAAAAAATTATATTGGAATTATTTTGTGTGCTTCACTATTGGGAGATGGATTCATTAATGTGCAATATTTCGAGCGAAATCTAGGGTGGGGCTATTCGCAATAACTTGGTCTGGATCGGATGCAGTTTATGTCTATCGAATGTATCCAATAATATGTACATATGGGAAGTTTATATTTATATCTTTTATGGGAGATCCATATGTGAAAGGATCTACATATTTGGCACAAGGGCTCCAAAAGGGGTTATTTATGCAATGTAAAATTTAGGTAGTGGATGTATATGAGAGTCCAAGTCATATGAGGATTAAGAAAAGGCTTAAATTCATGCCCCTCCATATATATACAAATGTGGGATATAATTTGTAACTGTAGTTTCTCATGAAGGAATCAAGATTATGGTATTCACGACCTAGACCGAGGTGGTAGCTCCCACATATTTTGGGTAAGGCTACTTCGATGCCACATGGAAGGTGACATGCAATATTTCCAATTTGGAATCTCTATGGTATGATACATGATAGGCTGAGTCAGACTAGTTGGATGGCCAAAGAGTCCATTTTTGGATATCGCACTGCACCATCATATGATGTCACTTGGTAGGGTGACATGACTGATGTTTGCATGATGTCAGCCAGAAGAAAAGAAGACATGTAAAATGGCCACCAAGAGGTGCCATCATTCATGAGACATCAAATTTAATAGAAGGCACAATGTGAAGGTTTGGCATTGGGAAATGGGAATTTTTCCATTAGTGTCTTTCATCTAACACCTAACAAAGAGAATTAGACAAGAAATATTTCTCGTTATTAAGATTAAAATCCTCATCTAGTTGCACAAGTTTGAAATGATGTTGACCTCTCACCTTGGCGTGATGTGATGGGTGTGTTTGCACTAAGAGTGCTAGATGGTAATATCTCAAGCTAATAATATAAATTTTTACATCTCATCATCCTAGTTTCGAAAGGTAATGGTGGCTCGGTGATGGGAAAGTTGATGTCTGAGGAGCCATGCTAGTTTGTGGGTGAAGTGGAAGAACCATGCAGACTACTTGGAAATTCCATGCGATGGAGCACTCAAAAGTGGCAAGGTTTAAAAGGAGAAAACCTTTAAATGGGCATAACTTCTAAACTGAATGAAGGATTGAGACAAAAAAATATATTTCTGGAAAGCTCTTGATGAGTTGAATACGGTGGTGACTTTTGATTTTGGTTTCAATAAAGTTGGAGAAAGAGGATGTTGTGACCCCACCTTCCTAATAGACTTTGAGGACCAAGTTAATTTTGATATAACACCATCCACAATTTGAGAAGTACCAAAATGGGTGCGAGGGTGTGTTTCAAAAGGAATTTTTTTTTTTAGATAGGATCGAGTGGATGTTAGTAATTGGTTGGATAAAAATGACATATGTAACAAGGAAGATGTGAAGAATTGTTTGTAGGGAAAATTTACCAAGGTGTTGCTAAATTTTTATAATGCAATCCCATTTTTAATGTTCAGGGAAATATTTTCTCACACAATAAAAATTTTTCCACTGAGAAGGAGATGCCTTATTTCTAGTTTTTTTTTTCCAATTCTGGGTATTTTAAAGAAGTTAAGGGGTCTTCAATTCCTACATTGCCATTATATATTAGATAATTGTTGAATTACAAAAGTTGTAGTTGGGGTTGGTTTGATGATGTGTGCCAAAGGTAAAAATTGTAGATTAGGGTATTTCATATCCCTTTCATATGAGCTGCTTATTTTACCAGCATGGAAGATGGTGAAAGGAGCTCAAACAATTAGGTCGAGATTTTGGATTTGAAGCTTTTCCTAAAATTAGGTCACAATCATGGTCTAAAAACTATATGGGTTTGTGTAGACGCTCTAGTAATCGAAAATTGGATGGGGGGTAGAAGGAATTTATTTAAAGAGTTGATGAACTATGAATTCCCTTAAAAAAGTCCATGGCATAAAATATTCTACTAAATAAATTCAAGAATCAGTGACAAAATATGGTGAGAGTTTTTCCAAACCCTTTTTAATTTGTTTTTTTTGTATATATACACATAATTAAAAAATGTGATATGCTAATATTAATATGAATATTAATATAATTTTTACATTTTAAGATAATTGGAGGGATAATGTGAAACTACTAGGGTAATTATTACATGGAAAAGTATTGAGAATCTTTCAAATCATGAGATCTATATTTTGATATCTTTCAAATCATAAGAACACAATTTTTTTCTTTTATAAAAATTTAAAAAAAATTTACCCAATTTATTTTAAATTTTTTGAAACTTAAACTTAAAAATTATTATAATTACTATTATTTAAAATTTGTTAACTAAATTTTATATTTTTAAAATAAAGTGTTCAAAATTCTACAAATTTAGTTTAATTTTCAATTTCATAAATATAAATTTTCTATAAATCCAACTTTACTTATTTGTCACCAAAATATTAATTATTCAAAGATTCTAAATTCTCATATAATTATTTGTCACCACAATATTTACTATTCAAACATTCTGAATTCTCATATAAATTTTTTTATAGTAATAATACAAATAAACATTTATAAAAGACTTCAATGCTAATTCAAAAATTCATATATTATTCTAAATTCTCATATAATTTTTTTATAGCAATAATACAAATAAACCTTTATAAAAAGACTTTAATGCTAATATATTTTTGTTATAGCAATAATAGAAAAAAGACCTTGACTTTAATGCTACGTTCTAGTATAATGATGCACCACAACCTATAATAAAAATTCAGAACTTAGGACTCTGTACCTCTCAGTAATATTAAACTTAGTACTTCCTCCCTATCATTTGACTACCAAACACAGTAATAAAACATGTTAGACTCTCTCTAATCCAGCATAATGATCGACCACACAACCTAGAAGTCTTCAAACATAACACTCTGTACCTCTGAATGATATTAAACTTCTACTTCCTCCTATCATTTAATTACCAATCACATTAATCACACATCTCAGACTCTCTCCCTTAATCATGTAATCAAATGCCTGGTTAATATTGGCAAACGAAACCTCGTGTGTAATAAATTTGTCCACTTCAAGTTTCTGCAAACAATGAACAAGCAAAGAAAATGAGATGAGATTACAAGTCTGATCACATCAAGATAAGAGTAATGCTGTCTGCAAGGAAAATAAATCAACAGCCATTGTATTACAGAGAATCGCTCCTATCAGATAGTCTAATAATTGAGTAGCCGTTGAATTAAGCTTTCGTAAATCTTGTAAGTTCCTTAAATAAACGACATTAGCCTTACCTTATCTAAATACATTTGCACAAGGCCGGGCAAATCTGAACGGGGCTTGTAGTTTCCAAAGAAGGTTCCTTTCAATGTCCTCTCATTCAGAAAATTCAGAGGACTCGTTGCAAATACTGCGTCTGAACGAGGAAACCCTACTAAAACAGTGACACCCCAACCCTGAAAAACACAACATTTATGATAATAAATTCCGTTTCAATTATCAAGAAGATATGTATTCGCATACATTTACACATATGAAAAAAAAGAAACACGTCTATTTGCAATAATATTTGTCAAACGAAAGGGAAATCAGATTAAGTACGTCGTGGGAAGACTCAAAGGCTTGAATCCCAGCCTTACAACTGCCTGAGCATTCGATGCTGTAGTCTACTCCTCCTCCAGTTCTTTCAGCAATAACCTGTAAAACAACTCATGAGGAGCTTCTTCCAAAGCAACGTTTTACGTACGAAAAGCATTACTGAGCATAAATTGAGTTACGTATCAGGTAAGAAAAGAATCGCGTAGTCTAAAAAAGATGTAAATTGTTCTGTAAAACATCGGAAGTTTTAAGTCCTGAATATGATAAAATTCAGTAAATTATTTTGGAAATTCCAGGTACGATCAAATTTATAAAAAAGAAAAAGTACGATCAGATTTATTAAAGAAAAAAGCTAATTTAACTCCGGTCTCCTAGCCAATTTACTTCGTCATTAGACGACTTCGAAAAGAATTGAAACATACTAAAGTGAAATAATGGATACAGGGGGAAGAGTAAAGATATTTATGATGCGTAATGTTAATATAATAATTTTTTTCTTTGATAAAATAATGCAGTAATATGTAGTCTAGGGGGGAGATTAAAAAAAAATAAAATGAGTAAATAAGGATTAAATTATTAATCCGCCTGTGAGAGAGAATTCTAATGGAACATTGATTATATGTGTAAGGAATAAATTAGTAAGAGAATGTGCTGGAATGAATAAATCAATACAATCTATTTCATTGTTAATTAAAGAATGTGTTGGACCGAATAAATCAATATAGACTATTTCATTGTTATAAAATGCAAGTGTCATATTTAATCAGTTTTAATTTATTATTAGATTTATTATTAATTATTTGTTTATTAAAAAAATAAAAATAAAAATAATAACCTATAAAACAAGAAAATATAGTAATATTATAATTATCAACTTTATTATTTAATGAAATGCTTTTTATTGGTTAAGCTATTTAATGCAATGTTCGTTATTGGTTAAGGTATTAATTTTTTTAATTTATCATTAGTTAAATTATTAGAATTTATATTAATTATTTACTTAAAACCATATAAAAATAATAAAATTATATTTAATAAAAATAAAATAATAAATTTGAAAAATTAAGAATGTTCTCTTTGTCCAATGTAAACATGACAATATAATACATTTATAATGATTAATAATAAAAATGAACAACAATATAGTAAATTTATAATCATTTTTAATAAAATAAATGAAAAAAATACAATTTTCAAGAATAAAAATAATGATGATGGTGATGATTAAGGTCCAGTAAGACCAATATCGTTTATGGGACCTCTAAGAAGAAGAAGAAAAAAAGAATCTATGTTTGATTCCTCAAAATCGTGTTTCTATGAAAAGTCAAAAAAATGAAAGTATGGTAGATGTTAGAGAATTGCAAGAAGAAAAGAAAAAGAATATATGTTTGATTCTTCAAAATCTTGTTTCTATGATCAAAGTGAAGGGAACAAAGCCCGCTCCGAGATAGTTGAAAAAATTGAAAGTGTGGAATTACCGTAGGATGTGAGAAAAAGACGAAAGAGTATAAAACAAAATGATTTTCATCTTCCACCTACTTCGTCTAGAAAATCTGACACATCCTATAGTTCCAGAAAGTCTTTGGAATACACCACACCCTAGTCTCACTAAGAAGCTCATGAAAATTAGCTCATGGGTAAGTTTTATCATAGAAATCAAAATAATAATAAATTAAAATCTAATCACATAAGTAAATAGAAAAATAATATTAAAAATTTAATATTAAAAAGAAAAATATTAAAACTATGAGTTTTTAAATCCTCTAAGTTTTTTATTTTATTATTATGCTTTGATATTATTAGAAAACTTATTCTCCCAATTCCTCTCACTCGGCTTCTCTTTGTAATTAAATTAACCTTTATACTAGGTCTAGTATCATATTTAAACCAAAAGCCATCATATCTTGAATATAAACCATAATAATTGATATGTAATTATTACAAAAACATTTTTATTAACAAGAATTAAAAAGATTTAATATTAAATAAAATAAAAAAATATTAAATTTTTATAAAAAATATTTAAATGTAAATAAATATTATATTTTTATATAATTATATTATTATAAAAACAATTATTTTATTATAAGATTATTAATGCATTATACACTCAATAAGAATAAAGATATTTATTAAAACTTTGGACATACATGTAATTAATATATTAATATATTAAGATGTGTTGCTAATATATCAAGAAAATGGGGAGCAGGGATATATATAATTAAAACGGAGGGAGAAAGCTTTTAGCATGCAACAATCCAGGAAAAGGCGTTGTTGCCGAAGAAATTACTTTGTAGGAAATTAAACTATTCCCATATGAAAATGGGGACCAGGGATATATATAATTAAAACGGATAACAAGAGCTTCGGAGAAAGCTTTCCCCATGCAACAATCCAGGAAGAGGCGTTGTGAAGAAATTACATTGTAGGAAAGTAAACTATTACCATATCCAATAGACTATTGTCGAACTCGGCTGGGCTTATTATCCGTTTTCATTAGACAATCCAGGAAGAGGAGTTGTGACTGATCGATCGATCGATCCAATCAAAAAACTATTGTTGAACTAGATAGATAGATAGATTGATTTCTCATATCCAATAGATAGGTAGAATTCTCATATCCAACTATTATTATCTGTTTTCATTAGAGAGAGAGAGACATTTGTCTAACTAGGCTGGGCTTCTTATTATCCATTTTCATTCATTCGATAGATAGATAGATAAAATGAAAACGATAACAAGATCTTCGGAGAAAGTTTTCATCAAATAAATAAATATATATAGATAGATAGATAGAATGAAAACGGATAACAAGATCTTCCGAGATCATGCAACAATCCAGGTTAGTGATAAACTGTACTAATTGATAAACCAAGTATTCAGCTCTGGAAACGCAGCTGAACGAACCTGTTGAATAACTTCTTAAAACTCTCAATTACTGACACAAGTATTCATATCTTGAAAAGCGAAACTAAAGATCGTTGTAGACAGTGCAACCAACCTGCTGAATAGGCTTCTCGTAGTCGAGTGGGTTTAGAAATTCAGTTACACCAAAGACCTTTGCTGAAATGGGTCATACAAGAAATTAGAAGGGAAACCTTCAACACATACACACAGAATACACAATAATGGAAAAGGGTAATCCACTACCTTTTTCGAATCTGTGATTGTTCAAATCAATTCCAATTATTCGTGAAGCTCCCGCAATTCTTGCTCCTTCAGCAGCCTGCATAGTTAAGGCCAAAAAATATTCAGAAATGGAGTTGACTTGTTCACTAATCACAATAGCCTTTAAACTAATTCGACAGTAAAGTTACACTGTATACACATGAACATAAAAAGAGAGCAGTTCTCATGGGTACTTACTGCAAGCCCAACAGACCCAAGGCCAAATATTGCAACTGTTGAACCCTGCTTAGGTTTGGCTACATTCAAAATCGCACCCAACCCTGATTACAGAACAAAATGAATTCAGAATTTTGGTTGAGAATTGAATAAACAATCGTATTATCCACTTTGTAAAACATAACACGATTTAAACCTTGGAAATTATATGATTTTACCGGTTGAAACCCCACAGCTCAGAACACAGATTTTGTCAAGAGGAGCCTCTGGATTAATTTTGGCAACAGCACCAAAATTCACAACAGTGTACTCGCTGAAAGTCGATGTACCAAGGAAGTGATAAATCGGTTTCCCGTTAATTGAAAACCTCGTTTTTCCATCCCTTATCATAACCCCTGACGGTGGATTAACCCTTAGCTCATCACACATGTTGCTCTCCTCTGACTTGCAGTGTCTGCATAATCCGCATTCTCCAGTAAATACAGGAAGCACAGTGTCACCCTCCTTGAGATCAGTCACCCCTTCCCCAACGCTCTCAACAATTCTGTGTCAAAAAGAGCAACACATAGCCATGAAATTTATTATTTCTCTCTTGATATTCTAAACGTCTGCTAGTTATCAATACTATTTTTTTTTATAAATACTTCGCGGGCAAGAGCAGAGTGCATACCCAGCTGCTTCATGTCCAAGGATGCGCGGAAAGAGAAGATTTTGGCCGAACTACCAGCATAGCAATATCAGTTATTTCAATATCCCTTATTTCGCTTCATTGTTCAGAAAATTTAACAATGAGTATTTTAGATAAACCTAATGGCATAAAAGCTAGTCACTATTAAAGAGACTTGAGACTTATATTACCCATGCTATATATGCGATATTGTGCACTATGAAAGCGACTTGACACTTGTATTATCCATGTCATCATTCATACTTTGATTTTTCTAAATCTAAGTCTGATTATTGTGGCATACCTTAGGGTCCCAGAAAATGAGGTCTGAGTGGCACAATGCAGTATAATGCACTTTGATTCTGACTTCCAAGGCCTGTGGAGGAGCCACTTCCACTTCTTCAATTTTCAGAGGCTCCCCTCCTGCCCATGCAACAGCAGCTGCAGCAAAATTGCAAACTAAATGATATCTAAATATCATAAAAATGTAAATATAAATTAAAAAATATATAGATAAAGTTCCTGTCTCTCTAATGATGAGTGAAAAATTCATTCAATTATAATATAATAATAAACTGAACACACAATTCTCCAAAAATCCTTATCAACGACAATATATGGATGCAGTTAATAGAAATCCTGCTCAACCCTCATAATCGATCTTGCACAACAGGGCATAATCGAGTCTCGGAGAGTTAATTACCTTTGCATTTGATAACGTGGCCTGCAGTAGAGAACGCCATTTTGGTTTCTTTTGCGTTGATGTCAAAATCACATATCGCTCCTTAATTTATATCGTAGTTCCTTTGAAATGTGTAGTATCGATTGCGGTGAACTCGTTTAATGTCACGCATGCCATATTTGTCGGCATTGGGATGTGTCAATCCATTATTTTATTAATTATAGGAGTCCTATGCCATTCCGTACCCAAACATGATCTTACAGGACCATAGTTATCTGCAATTTCTATGCATTCCATGTTTATTTGCCGATTGTCGGTTGGAGTAGTTTTCGTCTTGCCAACGCATCTTGAGAACTTCTTTTCTCTGAAAATGTAAAGTTTCTCTCTTCATAATTAAAAAAGATAATTTTGTTAACAAAAATTATAATTATAGAATATTAAAAATGAAGTTGATCATTATCAAGATTTAGTTTAGATTGGAAAGAGTCGTTAATTATATAATAAATCATTTATACAGTTTAATGTAATTATGAAATAGTTGATTTAAAAATAAAAGTTTACTCTTTTTTTTTTACTTTAACATTTTAAATAGAAACTCTAAAAAAAATTGTATTATTATAATAGTTATTTAAAATATTTTTGAAAATGTTTGATTTAAAAATAAAAATTTACATTTTGTAAATTTTAATATTTTAAATAGATACTCTGCAAAAAAAAATATTATTATAATAGTTATTTAAAATATTTTTTAATTTAATGTAATTATGAAAATGTTAGATTTAAAAATAAAAGTTTATTTTTTTTGGGTAAATTTTAATATTTTAAATAAATATCGTGTAAAATATTTATAATTATTACATTGTAAATTTTTTAAATATATAATTTAAATATATAATTTTAATGTTTCATTTAAGTTGTATAAAGTTATATTATATACATAATATTAATGTTTCATTTAAGTTGTTTTTTTTCTTAATATCATACAAATGCATAGGTTCTTTAAAGAATCATGGTTTCATCTTACTAAACTCTTTTGATTTTTAATTGCTTCTTTTTTTTTGGTTGTCCTACACACAAGTGAATCTGTCAAATTTGCATAAACTTAAGGATTGCGTTTTCAATATCCTTTCTTTATTAGTTTTATGTAATATTTAAAAGTAATGAAATTTTATTTCATTTTTTAACAATTATTTATTAGCATTTTTAGAATCAACATCTCATTAATGACAATCAATTAATATTTTTAAAATTAATGGCCCTTTTCCCAACATTTTTTTCCATTTTTTTGTTCAATATCCCTTACAAATATTTTAAAATCATAATTTTAAGTTGTTTAATTTGCAAGGATCTAATGTTTCGAGAGGTTTTCACAACGTTGAACTCATTTATGCATTCAAAAATAGATTTTAAATAACAAGAAATCACAAACTAACTAGAAATTGTATTGCTTAATTCTAGCCCAAAAATCATTTGACCTATTAATTAGACTCTAAAATTTGATTTTTGAATAACTAACTATAAATTCAAACTTTATGTAAAAATATAAATCTCATATGACAATTCCATTGACCTATCATCCATTCTATATATCAATCTAGTCAGTACAAAACACCAACTTGATACTAAATATGTAAGTTTTAAATTTTTAAATTCATTTATATTGTAATCACTTTGGGTCAAAATGCTTTTACATTTAATTAATTTTCTATTTTTTAAAATCTATTTCCCATGTTGATTAAAGTTATGGTAAAATTAAATATTAAATTATTTTTTTTAAATAACAGAATATATTTTGAATTTTTAAAATTTGAATTTTTACATTGAAGGTGTTCCTATGATGGGTTTTGTTGGGTACACTTGACCAATAAGATCTGTCTATTTTCATCCTTCTCTTTCCAAATAAAACTTGACAAATGGCACTTCAACCTGATGGAATTAGCTAGGAAGTATGTTCTTGTTTACAACTTTCTAAATCTCATCCTAAATGGAAAAATAATGATTATAAACTCTAATTTTTGAGATATTTTGATATTTCATTGGTCTTTAAGTTAATTTATGATAAAAGTGAATTTTATAGGGTTTTGTGAAATAGAAATAAATAAATAAATATATATATATATATATATATATATATATATATATATATATATATATATATATATATATATATATATATAATCATTTGATAATAAATTTAATAGTTATTATAGAAAATTTCAATATATACTATTAATATATAAGTATTTTTGACACCTAACTAGATTTGTTGAAAGAATTGGAATAGGAAACAATAAAGATCAGGAAAGGGTGAAAGGAAACCAAGATAGGTAGAAATGTTATCCAAAAGGACAATGAACTCAAAAATAGTTTCAAGTGAGAGAGCATTTTTATCTCTATATTAATCAAAGGAAAATTTTATTAAAAATGGGCTCATGTGCTAAGTTGGCACCAAGATATAGGAGACCATTTCATATCTTAGAAAGAGTGGGGCCAATGTCCCATAGATTTCCCTTGCCCCCACAGTGAAATATCACAATGTCTTTCATATTTACTTACTTAATTAATATATTCATCGTTCTAATCATGTTCTTGACTGGTTTGCACTACCCGTGAAACTAGAGGGAGAATTCCAACCAGAATCATTGTGCATCCTAAATCTAAGACAAAGCACACACTAGAATAGAACAATAGAGTAGTTCAAGGTGCACTGCAATCACTTTAAACTTGATGAAGCCATTTAGGAGATGCATGATAAAATAACGGTGCAATACCCATATTTTTTTCATTGAATTGCAAAAATGTAAGAGTTGTGTATAAAACACAATTTTTGTTTTGTTTTCCTGCTAATAAGAACATCAAGGATGGCTTCTGCATTAAGCGGGTGGCGTTTTTGACACCCCTGTTATGCTTCCCCTAAATTTTGTAATGTAATTATCTATTTGCTTTAAGTTTGGGACCACAAATCCATGATCTAAGAGGGGAGAGGAAATATAAACCAAGTGGTGTTAGTTGGCACATTAAATTAATTCTATGGTGCAAATAATGAGAAAAATAAGAGGAATATTCCAAGAGGAATATGAAGGGACCCATGAGGAAATGATAAAATAATGAAACGAACAAAAATGGGTAATTGGACCTCTTCTTAGTGGAGCTCATGACTAAAGCTAGAAATAGATAGGAGTTAAGGTAATGGGATTCCCAGAAAGAGAAAATATGACTAGAAGACAAAGAGGATGAAAATAAAATAGGATGAGTGTTTTCCAAGTGACTTCCTAATAGACCACATAGAGTGTCTTCTAGCGTTGATAAACCATATGCAGAAGGGTTATTGTTGTGGGCTAATAAATCATTCATTAAGTGCTTGACATAGTTGATAAACCACTGCTAGAGTGCTTGACCTAGCTGATAAACAACCCATTACTATGAATTATATTGTGCTTGACAAATTGAAAAACCACCCACTTTATTATGTATTTCCTATCCATTGTGTACTGAAGATGGCTTCTTACTAAGGCATCTTAAAGGAAAATTTCACCTTAGATCACGGATTTGGCTCAAGGGTCCCAATAATAGGTCAATGGTTGGGGGGAACCGAGGTCCCACCTTTAGTTACTCCATTTTGATATTGTAGATTAGTGAAATTATCTGAGATATTTGAAACTAATAATTTTTACTTAGTGAATCTAAATGTATAATTTCGTGGAATATTGCATGGCTGTAAACAATTTTTCTTGAAATTAATTGGTTGAATTTTTTTTGAATTTTGTTATGCATTATATGAATTTTTTCCATGAGTTTGTAAGTTAAATTCTTTAAACATTTGTGTAAGTTTATTATGCTGCATGTCATCATGCAGGTCCTATGATTTACAATTTCTTTCATACTTTATTAGTATGAAAATAATTGATTTGAGACTACTAGTATTGCTAAATGTTGAGTGTGTACGGTATAGATATGGTTTGAGTATTACTAGACTTGTGTGCTTGGTTGCAAGTCTATTGAAACTATTACAGTATTTAATGTGTTAGAAAGATCAATTACTTATATGTAATTGTTCTTTACCTTCCCTATTTTTCTTTATTTTATCAGTTAGACTCATCAAATCAAAGGGAAACCCTAATTTTATTATTTATGTTCTTAAGCTCTAAGTAAAATTAGGGTCAATCTTAAGAGATCATAAAAGGCTAGAATAATGGTTAAAATCGTAAATCTACAAGTTTTTACAGTGGGGTCCTTTTAGGATCAATACCCTTCAGGGTTATGTTATGTACAAAATTTCCTAACTGGTGGGCCAGGAATGACCTTACTTAGCAGTTAGGAATGCAAGAAAACCTTTTACACTTATTGTTGCATGGACATCTCAACTCGTGGGCTAATCCCAACCTTAGTTAGGAGTCAGTACCTTAGCGAGATTAGAGGTTGAAGGTTAATACCCATGCCAGGCCAAGGTCCTAGGGCTTAGAGGTGTGCACTATGAATTTCATTGTTGGGAGTCTGACCTTGGTGTCCTCATTGGTGGGACCTAGGCTTAAGTGGTGTGGAAAAGTCCAGAAGGCGATGATGTGGACCATCGGAGGAGGTGGAGCACTAGACAACGACTACATTATAGTACTCTTCCTAACATGACTAGGGTTTTTTTGGGCCAAAATTTAAATGACCATAACTTGATCGAGGAGTAGGTTTTTGAAAAATCTTATGTTGCCAGAATGATCATGATGATCTCATTGCAATGGTGGTGTTGATTTTGTATTTCAAGTATACTAAAATTTTAGGTGTTTTATTGCCCCATTTCCATAACTAAACTTTGGAGGTTCGATCATAATAGTAGCTAGTTCCTTATACCCTAAGTGTGGGCTATGGGTCGTAAGGGGGTATGTTATAGATTTTTTGGGTAACACATGTATGGATTCACTTAGAATTTATCGCAGTAGCAAGAAGAATTGAGCTCCTATCAAGTGAGTATGAACCTAAGCGAATTTTGAATTCCTTCAGTTTCAAAAGGAATGAAAAATTACATTCACAATATAGAATCGTGATTAGAAGAAACATGTTGCAGTAACAATACCTTCAATTGGATGTAAATCACCCCTTTTATCCAAGATAATGATGTATTCTTCTTCTGATAAGGATCTCTCATGTTCTTAAAAAGGGGCTAAGAATTTAAAATATTTTTTTTCACCACTATTATGTTCCTAAATATTTAGCACTATGTTAACTTAGATATCCACTAGTCTTTTTTTTCTAACTTGATTATGATTTTTTTTCATGGAAGCCTTGTAATTCTGGGAAAACATATGGCATGTTTTAGTATTCTTTTGGAACAAGCATATCATATTGGTAAGACTAGGATTATGATCACCAAATTCAAGAAAGACAATTTCTCATACTAATGGTCATAACATATTATAATAATTTAATTATTATGACTATATTTTTTATGACCTATAATAGAACCTAAAATTGAACTATAGTGTGGAGAAAACAATAATAGAGGGTATAAATTCTATTCTAGTTTGAAAATAAATATTCATAAAGAGGAATATATCTAGTTTTGGGAAAAAAAGGAAGTCCTGTTTGATCCTCATCTAAATTCAATTTTGACTATGGATGTGAAGTTTTGGTTTTAAAAAATTCTAGATAAACCTATAGATAAATGCAAAAATATAGAAGAGCTTTAGTTTTTATAATTTAATAGTATAATCCCATTCCCTCATAGTTTTTTCTCCATTGAGATTAACATTATAGTTAGGTATGCAATGTATAAGCATAACATAACTAACATGAAGCATAAATTCCTTACTAAAAATCATTCAAATATACAGTCACTCTTGGAAAGAGTTGGGCTAGTGGCCTATAGATTGGACTTCTCACCCATAAGGAATGCCCATTGTTTTTCATGTTTCTTTGCTTAAGAAGTGTGTACATGATGCTAATAATATTATTGATTTCTCTATGACATAGGTGGAACCCGAGGGATACTTCCAACTAGAACCCATATGCATCCTTCATCAGAGTTACACCACACTCCAAAATTGAGTAATAGAAGCACTTTTAACTTGATGAAGCCACCAAGTAGATAGAAGAAAAATTATAGAAATTATACCCATTTTTTTTTGGAATACATGGATGTAGGAGATATTATATAATGCTCATTTTTTTGTCCTTTTTCTTTCGATTTACATAAAACATTGAAGAGGATGTTCCATTAAGGGGGTGGGGTTTGCACCACCCCTTGTGTTAGGCCATATTTTTGTAATGATAAATGTTGATTGTATTTATAAATAAATTTTATATTTTTCTATCCTGAAGAGTGGGATAGATGTATCCATAATATGAGGGAGAGTTATGATTGGTGTTGATTGGTAGAGTTGAATGCGCATCAATGAATAGTCGAAAAATATGTGATGGGGTAGAGAATATGGCCACATTATTCCCCACTTCCACAAAATGAGGAGGCGGGGAATAAAGTAGTGTCATTGGATCACCACGAAGTCAGTAGAGGAACATGTAAGAACCAAATAAAAAAGGGAAATGAGTGTTAGGAGAAACATATTGGGGGACATAGGCTAAGTGAAAAACCATTAGAAAGAGAAACATGAATGGAGTGCAAGAGAAAGGGAGTTGCATATTGGGTAAAGTGAATTTTACAATTCGGATATGGTTCCTCATAATGATGCATTAGAGATGCTAGAGTATGTGTGTCCAAGCTTGAAATATCAATGGGAGGCTCAAAGGAGAATTTAGGTGATGATAAATTATTGAAAGGGGCCAATAAACAACTAATTTCTTAATGAGGAAGATGATAAATGTCTTAGTGATTTCTATGTAAGGTATAAACCAGTCGGGTGATTTTTTTAGCATTGATAAACCACTATTCAAGGTGGGAATCCACCAGGGTGATTGCTAAAAATATATGATAAACCATTGAGTGCTTGATGAGGAAGCTACTAAGCTACTTAGTGCTTTACAAGTAATCTATTGTGCCATCCATGAAATGTGATATAGGTTTCTCCAGTTCTTTCCTTAAACACATAGTTGATAAACCAACTATAAAGAAAGTCCATACACCCAAAAAACTAATCAATACCCTGGTTGAAATTTATGGAAATCCCTGAGAAGGAAATCCCTTGGATTATTGATCTAGATCAAGGGTGGATGAATGCAAGAAATACTTTGTTGTAGTTTACCTACGGCTTGGTGGAGTTTTAAAGTCCCACCTTTAGTTTCTAGCCACTTCTAAATTTAGATAAGTGTCATAACTTTTGAATATTGAATGTGAATTATTACATGATTGGTTTGTTATTGATTAAAGAATGGTTAAGTCTTGAATGCTAATTGTAAAATTGTTGCACGTCCTTAATGGGAAATATTACTTGGAGGTTCTTTTTGCTAAGATGAAATGATAGATTAATGTGGATGATATGAATATTCTTGATTATATATGTAATTGAAACTAGTTCCATTAATACATGCAAATAAGTGTTAATTTATAATACTCTGATATGCTTATGAAATGAAAGGCTTATTGTCTTATTTAATATTTTATTTTATTTTGTTATGGAGAGAATAGATTATGCCCTAGTTCAATGTATTATACAATCATATATAAAGGTTTAGTGAGATGTTTCTATAATTACGCTGTAAAGCATTCTTATTTGAAAACAACTTTTCTAAAGTGCTAGATGTACTATTTTACACCATAGATTTGGATGTTAGACGATTGAGAAACTCTCTACCTTAAGATTAAAAACCGTTATTATTAATTAGTTAAAAGAAACAGTTTTATAAATAATGGACTTCTTCCTTTTCGATCAGCAAAAATGTGAGAACGCTGGGTGCTCCATTCTCATGATGACCAAGGAAAACCCTGACGCCCTCTGTGGCCATGTCCTGGAGATCTCTAGAGATCTCTGATGGCTGCAACCTGGTAGGGAGGTTGGCGACCTTCGTCTGCAGAAGAAAACAACAAATCTGTGTTCTAAGCGGATTCCCGAAGAAGCCTTCGGGAAGTGTGGGTGTACATGGAAAGGGAAAGTCAGAGGCGAACTTCCTTCTCCATCTGTAGTTGGAGAGCCCTCGATTCTCGAACGCAAGAGTCATGGCAATAGG
Organism: Pinus albicaulis; assembly: GCA_034641835.2. Lineage (NCBI taxonomy): Eukaryota > Viridiplantae > Streptophyta > Pinopsida > Pinales > Pinaceae > Pinus > Pinus albicaulis. The sequence goes on from CM076573.1 coordinate 898,553,425, forward strand.
ATTTCAAAGATTGGACTCTTTATTCCTTGGATTACTGCTGGCCTCTTCGGTGACTTAATCTCCTTCTGCCATCTGACGCTTCTTCCACGAGACTCACCCTGCAAGAGATTCTTGTTGCGGCGGACTGGACGACCTCCTCCAACCGAGGTTCGAATATCGACAGAGACTGACCCTACAAGAAGAGATTCTTGGCGCGGTAGACCTGGACGACCTCCTCCAACCTAGGTTCGAATATCGGTACCCTACCCTGATGTAGATTTTCACCATGGTACCCTGTGCGGATGCAGAGATTCACGTACCCTGCCCGGATGCAGATCTTCGCCATGGTCACAAGGCGCTCGGGAAAGGCCTTCGCGGCACTGGATTCCGCCTTCCATCGGCGTTCTCTTCCATCAGATTCCGCCTCTGTTCATCCAAAAATTATCGCTACTCGGACGCTTTCCCTCAACGGCAACCGTCTCACCGGCCAAATTCTTGATTCCATAGGCAAGCTCCAACACTTAATAGAGCTGAATCTTTCGAAAAATCGCCTTACTCGCACCATTCTGGGGTCATTACGGAATCTTGACAGCTTGTAGTTCTTGGCTTTGAACAATAATCTTCTTTCCTTTTCCATCCCGATATTCTTTGGCTCATTCAGAAATATAAATCTTCTGCTCTTTTTCCAGATAAGCAAGAAGCACCAGAGGCCTGGCAGCCAGCCTTTGCATTGTAGGCGGTGAGTCTTCAAAGTAATAGCTCATATTCCCATGGATCTGATTGACAAAGAAAAAATTTTCTGCTGACATCTCATCAAAGAAAGGATGTTTAGATCTTAGGTTCCATTTAAATCCAACAGAGAAACTTTAGAAATCAAGAAAACAAATCATTGCCAGTGCAGAGTTTGGAGTGACAGAGGAGATGAGCCTATTGAGTTTCCCCGAAAAATGACTTCTTAAATCATGGAAGTGTATAAAGACTTCTTAAGAAGAGGAACACATCATTGCTCCAAAATTCTCCATAGAGCCAACTTTTCATTTCTGCCATCAATTCAGAGTACCTTTTTCTTGACTCTCTGGTGTCTTCCACAGACATTCTCTTCACCTCTATCATTCTATTGGATTCCTGAATTTCTCTTAAATTTTCCATTATCATGGAACTGCAACCATAGATTTTTATTGTTTGAAGTGTTTTCAAATCGGAATAACTCTTTGGAAATAACTTCAATGCTGAGCATTCTACTATGATGAACGTGTTAAGTAATGGCATTGCTCCTTCCTTTAGTATGGGCAACTCTTCTAATTCAGGCAACCCAACAATTGAAAATATCTTCAATAAAGAAAATGCCTCCTCGTTACCGAATTCCTGAGGAAACTTCTTTAATTTAGGGCATTCAATTATTTCTAATCACTCTAGATTGTTGAGCTTATGCAAATGTGAAAGTTCTTCCAGCATATCACACTTGTATAATATAAGACTAGTTATACTCTGAAAGGAACAAAAGTTACTTTCCATTTTAACCAAGTCAGGGCACTCCATATACAATCTTCTCAACATTGACATATTATTCATGTCACTCGGCAGAGATCTTATCTTTGTGAGCTCTAGCATGAGGGTGTTCATTTCAACCATATTCCCTAATGTGCCTTCCCTAATAACATCCCCATTGTTTGTTAAGTCGAACCTGGTGAGTTGCTTTAAGCTGCCCAAATTACTAATGGTGGCCACTTTTTTCCATTTCTTGGGCTCACCGTTTTCCCATAGAGTGGTGCATCCATACATTGTCAAACCCTGCAAAGAGGTGAGTTGTGTTATACCCAAAGGTAGATACTGCAAATGACCACATTTATCCATGGCTATATGCCTTAGTTAAGTAATGGCATTGCTCCTTCCTTTAGTATGGGAAACTCTTCTAATTCAGGCAACCCAACAATTGAAAATATCTTGAATAAAGAAAATGCCTCCTTGTCACCGAATTCCTTAGGAAACTTCTTTAATTTGGGGAATTCAATTATTTCTAATCACTCTAGATTGTTGAGCTTATGCAAATGTGAAATTTCTTCCAGCATATCACACTTGTATAATATAAGACTAGTTATACTCTGAAAGGCACAAAAGTTACTTTCCAGTTTAACCAAGTCAGGGCACTCCATATACAATCTTCTCAACTTTGACATATTATTCATGTCACTCGGCAAAGATCTTATCTTTGTGAGCTCTAGCATGAGCGTGTTCATTTCAATCATATTCCCTAATGTGCCTTCCCTAATAACATCCCCATTGTTTGTTAAGTGGAAACTGGTGAGTTGCTTTAAGCTGCCCAAATTACTAATGGTGGCCACTTTTTTCCATTTCTTAGGCTCACCGTTTTCCCATAGAGTGGTGCATCCATACATTGTCAAACCCTGCAAAGAGGTGAGCTGTGTTATACCCAAAAGTAGATACTGCAAATGACCACATTTATCCATGGCTAGATGCCTTAGTTAAGTAATGGAATTTCTCCTTCCTTGAGTATGGGAAACTCTTCTAATTCATGCAACCCAACAATTGAAAATATGTTCAATAAAGAAAATGCCTCCTTGTCACCGAATTCCTGAGGAAACTTCTTTAATTTAGGGCATTCAATTATTTATAATCGCTCTAGATTGTTGAGCTTATGCAAATGTGAAATTTCTTCCAGCATATCACACTTGTATAATATAAGACTAGTTATACTCTAAAAGGCACAAAAGTTACTTTCCATTTGAACCAAGTCAGGGCACTCCATATACAATTTTCTCAAATTTGACATATTATTCAGTTACCTCGACTATAGTAACTCATATTGCCTTCCTACCAGTGTTCATTTCAATTTCATTCCTAATGTGCCTTCCCTGATAACATCCCCATTGTTTGTTATGGAACTCGGTGAGTTGCTTTAAGCCGCCTAAATTACTAACGTGGCCACTTTTTTCCATTTCTTGGGCTCACCGTTTTCCCATAGAGTGGTGCATCCATACATTGTCAAACCCTGCAAAGAGGTGAGCTGTGTTATACCCAAAGTTGGATACTGCAAATGACCACATTTATCCATGGCTAGATGCCTTCGTTAAGTAATGGCATTGCTCCCTCCTTTAGTATGGGAAACTCTTCTAATTCAGGAAACCCAACAATTGAAAATATCTTCAATAAAGAAAATGCCTCCTTGTCACCGAATTCCTGAGGAAACTTCTTTAATTTAGGGCATTCAATTATTTCTAATCACTCTAGATTGTTGAGCTTATGCAAATGTGAAAGTTCTTCCAGCATATCACACTTATATAATATAAGACTAGTTATACTCTGAAAGGCACAAAAGTTACTTTCCATTTTAACCAAGTCAGGGCACTCCATATACAATCTTCTCAACTTTGACATACTATTCATGTCACTCGGCAGAGATCTTATCTTTGTGAGCTCTAGCGTGAGCGTGTTCATTTCAACCATATTCCCTAATGTGCCTTCCCTAATAACATCCCCATTGTTTGTTAAGTGGAACCTGGTGAGTTGCTTTAAGGTGCCCAAATTACTAATGGTGGTCACTTTTTTCCATTTCTTGGGCTCACCGTTTTCCCATAGAGTGGTGCATCCATACATTGTCAAACCCTGCAAAGAGGTGAGATGTGTTATACAAAATGGTAGATACTGCAAATGACCACATTTATCCATGGCTAGATGCCTTAGTTAAGTAATGGCGTTGCTCCTTCCTTTAGTATGGGAAACTCTTCTAATTCAGGCAACCCAACAATTGAAAATATCATCAATAAAGAAAATGCCTCCTTGTCACCGAATTCCCGAGGAAACTTCTTTAATTTAGGGCATTCGATTATTTCTAATCGCTCTAGATTGTTGAGCTTATGCAAATGTGAAAGTTCTTCCAGCATATCACACTTGTGTAATATAAGACTAGTTATACTCTGAAAGGCACAAAAGTTACTTTCTATTTTAACCAAGTCAGGGCACTCCATATACAATCTTCTCAACTTTGACATATTATTCATGTCACTCGGCAGAGATATTATCTTTGTGAGCTCTAGCATGAGGGTGTTCATTTCAATCATATTCCCTAATGTGCCTTCCCTAATAACATCCCCATTGTTTGTTAAGTGGAACCTGGTGAGTTGCTTTAAGCTGCCCAAATTACTACTGGTGGCCACTTTTTTCCATTTCTTGGGCTCACCGTTTTCCCATAGAGTGGTGCATCCATACATTGTCAAACCCTGCAAGGAGGTGAGTTGTGTTATACCCAAAGGTAGATACTGCAAATGACCACATTTATCCATGGCTAGATGCCTTAGTTAAGTAATGACATTTCTCCTTCCTTTAGTATGGGCAACTCTTCTAATTCAGGCAACCCAACAATTGAAAATATCTTCAATAAATAAAATGCCTCCTTGTCACCGAATTCTTGAGGAAACTTCTTTAATTTAGGGCATTCAATTATTTATAATCGCTCTAGATTGTTGAGCTTATGCAAATGTGAAATTTCTTCCAGCATATCACACTTGTATAATATAAGACTAGTTATACTCTGAAAGGAACAAAAGTTACTTCCCTTTTTAACCAAGTCAGGGCACTCCATATACAATCTTCTCAACTTTGACATATTATTCATGTCACTCGATAGAGATCCTATCTTTGTGAGCTCTAGCATGAGGGTGTTCATTTCAATCATATTCCCAAATGTGCCTTCCCTAATAACATCCCCATTGTTTGTTAAGTGGAACTTGGTGAGTTGCTTTAAGCTGCCCAAATTAATAATGGTGGCCACTTTTTTCCATTTCTTGGGCTCACCGTTTTCCCATAGAGTGGTGCATCCATACATTGTCAAACCCTGCAAAGAGGTGAGCTGTGTTATACCCAAAGGTAGATACTACAAATGACCACATTTATCCATGGCTAGATTCCTTAGTTAAGTAATGGCATTGCTCCTTCCTTTAGTATGGGAAACTCTTCTAATTCAGGCAACCCGACAATTGAAAATATCTTCAATAAAGAAAATGCCTCCTTGTCACCGAATTCCTGAGGAAACTTCTTTAATTTAGGGAATTAAATTATTTCTAATCGCTCTAGATTGTTGAGCTTATGCAAATGTGATAGTTCTTCCACCATATCACACTTGTATAATATAAGACTAGTTATACTCTGAAAGGCACAAAAGTTACTTTCCATTTTAACCAAGTCAGGGCACTCCATATACAATCTTCTCAACTTTGACATATTATTCATGTCACTTGGCAGAGATCTTATCTTTGTGAGCTCTAGCATGAGCATGTTCATTTCAATCATATTCCCTAATGTGCCTTCCCTAATAACATCCCCATTGTTTGTTAAGTGGAAACTGGTGAGTTGCTTTAAGCTGCCCAAATTACTAATGGTGGCCACTTTTTTCCATTTCTTGGGCTCACCGTTTTCCCATAGAGTGGTGCATCCATACATTGTCAAACCCTGCAAAGAGGTGAGCTGTGTTATACCCAAAGGTAGATACTGCAAATGAACACATTTATCCATGGCTAGATGCCTTACTTAAGTAATGGCATTGCTCCTTCCTTTAGTATGGGCAACTCTTCTAATTCAGGCAACCCAACAATTAAAAATATGTTCAATAAAGAAAATGCCTCCTTGTCACCGAATTCCTGAGGAAACTTCTTTAATTTAGCGCATTCAATTATTTATAATCGCTCTAGATTTTTGAGCTTATGAAAATGTGAAAGTTCCTCCAGCATATCACACTTGTATAATATAACACTAGTTGTACTCTGAAAGGCACAAAAGTTACTTTCCATTTTAACCAAGTCAGGGCACTCCATATACAATCTTCTCAACTTTGACATATTGTTCATGTCACTCGGCAGAGATCTCATCTTTGTGAGCTTTAGCATGAGGGTGTTCATTTCAATCATATTCCCTAATGTGCCTTCCCTAATAACATCTCTATTTTTTGTTAAGTGGAACATGGTGAGTTGCTTTCAGCTGCCCAAATTACTAATGGTGGCCACTTTTTTCCATTTCTTGGGCTCACCGTTTTCCCATAGAGTGGTGCATCCATACACTATGAAACCCTGCAAAGAGGTGAGCTGTGTTATACCCAAAGGTAGATACTGCAAATGACCACATTTATCCATGGCTAGATGCCTTAGTTAAGTAATGGCATTGCTCTTTCCTTTAGTATGGGAAACTCTTCTAATTCAGGCAACCCAACAATTAAAAATATCTTCAATAAAGAAAATGCCTCCTTGTCAACAAATTCCTGAGGAAACTTCTTTAATTTAGGGCATTCAATTATTTCTAATCGCTCAAGATTGTTGAGCTTATGCAAATGTGAAAGTTCTTCCAGCATATCACACTTGTATAATATAACACTAGTTATACTTTGAAAGGCACAAAAGTTACTTTCCATTTTAACCAAGTCAGGGCACTCCATATACAATCTTCTCAACTTTGACATATTATTCATGTCACTCGGCAGAGATCTTATCTTTGTGAGCTCTAGCATGAGGGTGTTCATTTCAATCATATTCCCTAATGTGCCTTCCCTAATAACATCTCTATTATTTGTTAAGTGGAACCTGGTGAGTTGCTTTAAGCTACCCAAATTACTAGTGGTGGCCACTTTTTTCCATTTTTTGGGCTCACCGTTTTCCCATAGAGTGGTGCATCCATACATTGTGAAACCTTGCAAATAGGTGAGTTGTGTTATACCCGAAGGTAGATACTGCAAATGACCACATTTATCCATGGCTAGATGCCTTAGTTAAGTAATGGCATTGCTCCATCCTTTAGTATGCGCAACTCTTCTAATTCAGGCAACCTAACAATTGAAAATATCTTCAATAAAGAAAATGCCTCCTTGTCACCGAATTCTTGAGGAAACTTCTTTAATTTAGGGCATTCAATTATTTCTAATTGCTCTAGATTGTTGAGCTTATGCAAATTTGAATATTCTTCCAGCATATCACACTTGTATAATATAATACTAGTTATACTCTGAAATGCACAAAAGTTACTTTCCATTTTAACCAAGTCAGGGCACTCCATATACAATCTTCTCAACTTTGACATATTATTCATGTCACTCGGCAGAGATCTTATCTTTGTGAGCTCTAGCATGAGGGTGTTCATTTCAATGATATTCCCTAATGTGCCTACCCTAATAACATCCCCATTATTTGTTAAGTGGAACCTGGTGAGTTGCTTTAAGCTGCCCAAATTACTAGTGGTGGCCACTTTTTTCCATTCCTTGGGTTCACCGTTTTCCCATAGAGTCGTGCATCCATACATTGTCAAACCCTGCAAAGAGGTGAGCTGTGTTATACCCAAAGCTAGATACTGCAAATGACCACATTTATCCATGGCTAGATGCCTTAGTTAAGTAATTACATTACTCCTTCATTTAGTATGGGCAACTCTTCTAATTCAGGCAACCCAACAATTGAAAATATCTTCAATAAAGAAAATGCCTCCTTGTCACCGAATTCCTGAGGAAACTTATTTAATTTAGGGCATTCAATTATTTCTAATCACTCTAGAATTTTGAGCTTATGCAAATGTGAAAGTTCTTCCAGCATATCACACTTGTATAATATAACACTAGTTATACTCTGAAAGGCACAAAAGTTACATTCCATTTTAACCAAGTCAGGGCACTCCATATACAATCTTCTCAACTTTGACATATTATTCATGTCACTCGGTAGAGATCTTATCTTTTTGAGCTCTAGCATGAGGGTGTTCATTTCAATCATATTCCATAATGTGCCTTCCCTAGTAACATCCCCATTGTTTGTTAAGTGGAACCTGGTGAGTTGCTTTAAGCTGCCCAAATTACTAATGGTGGCGACTTTTTTCCATTTCTTGGGCTCACCGTTTTCCCATAGAGTGGTGCATCCATACATTGTCAAACCCTGCAAAGCGGTGAGTTGTGTTATAGCAAAAGGTAAATACTGAAAATGACCACATTTATCCATGGTTAGATGCCTTAGTTAAGTAATGGCATTGCTCCTTCCTTTAGTATGGGCAACTCTTCTAATTCAGGCAACCCAACAATTGAAAATATCTTCAATAAAGAAAATGCCTCCTTGTCACCGAATTCTTGAGGAAACTTCTTTAATTTAGGGCATTCAATTATTTCTAATTGCTCTAGATTGTTGAGCATATGCAAATGTGAATATTCTTCCAGCATATCACCCTTGTATAATATAATACTAGTTATACTCTGAAAGGCACAAAAGTTACTTTCCATTTTAACCAAGTCAAGGCACTCCATATACAATCTTCTCAACTTTTGACATATTATTCATGTCACTTTGCAGAGATCTTATATTTGTGAGCTCTAGCATGAGGTTGTTCATTTCAATAATATTCCCTAATGTTCCTTCCCTAATAACATCCCCATTGTTTGTTAAGTGGAACCTGGTGAGTTGCTTTAAGTTGCCCAAATTACTAATCGTGGCCACTTTTTCCATTCCTTGGGCTCACCGTTTTCCCATGGAGTGGTGCATCCATACATTGTCAAACCCTGCAAAGAGGTGAGTTGTGTTATACCCAAAGGTAGATACTGCAAATGACCACATTTATCCATGGCTAGATGCCTTAGTTAAGTAATGGCATTGCTCCTTCCTTTAGTATGGGCAACTCTTCTAATTCAGGCAACCCAACAATTGAAAATATATTCAATAAAGAAAATGCCTCCTTATCACCGAATTCCTCAGGAAACTTCTTTAATTTAGGGCATTCAATTATTTCTAATCACTCTAGATTGTTGAGCTTATGCAAATTTGAAATTTCTTCCAGCATATCACACTTGTATAATATAACACTAGTTATACTCTGAAAGGCACAAAAGTTACTTTCCATTTTAAATAAGCTAGGGCACTCCATATACAATCTTCTCAACTTTGACATATTATTCATGTCACTCGGCAGAGATCTTATCTTTGTGAGATCTAGCATGAGGGTGTTCATTTCAATCATATTCCCTAATGTTCCTTCCCTAATAACATCCCCATTGTTTTTTAAGTGGAACCTGGTGAGTTGCTTTAAGCTGCCCAAATTACTAATGGTGGCCACTTTTTTCCATTTCTTGGGCTCATCGTTTTCCCATAGAGTGGTGCATCCATACATTGTCAAACCCTGCAAAGAGGTGAGTTGTGTTATACCCAAAGGTAAATAATGCAAATGACCACATTTATCCATGGCTAGATGCCTTAGTTAAGTAATGGCATTGCTCCTTCCTTTTGTACGGGCAACTCTTCTAATTCAGGCAACCCAACAATTGAAAATATCTTCAATAAAGAAAATGACTCCTTGTCACCGAATTCTTGAGGAAACTTCTTTAATTTAGGGCATTCAATTATTTCTAATTGCTCTAGATTGTTGAGCTTATGCAAATGTGAATGTTCTTCCAGCATATCACACTTGTATAATATAATACTAGTTATACTCTGAAAGGCACAAAAGTTACTTTCCATTTTAGCCAAGTAAGGGCACTCCATATACAATCTTCTCAACTTTGACATATTATTCATGTCACTCGACAGAGATCTTATCTTTGTGAGATCTAGCATGAGGGTGTTCATTTCAATAATATTCCCTAGTGTGCCTTCCCTAATAACATCCCCATTGTTTGTTAAGTGGAACCTGGTGAGTTGCTTTAAGCTGCCCAAATTACTAATGGTGGCCACTTTTTTCCATTCCTTGGGCTCACCGTTTTCCCATAGAGTGGTGCATCCATACATTGTCAAACCCTGCAAAGAGGCGAGTTGTGTTATACCCAAAGGTAGATATTGCAAATGACCACATTTATCCATGGCTAGATGCCTTAGTTAAGTAATGGCATTGCTCCTTCCTTTAGTATGGGCAACTCTCCTAATTCGAGCAACCCAACAATTGAAAATATCTTCAATAAAGAAAATGCCTCCTTGTCACCGAATTCTTGAGGAAACTTCTTTAATTTAGGGCATTCAATTATTTGTAATCACTCTAGAATGTTGAGCTTATGCAAATGTGAAAGTTCTTCCAGCATATCACACTTGTATAATATAACACTAGTTATACTCTGAAAGGCACAAAAGTTACTTTCCATTTTAACCAAGTCAGGGCACTCCATATACAATCTTCTCAACTTTGACATATTATTCATGTCACTCGGCAGAGATCTTATCTTTGTGAGCTCTAGCATGAGCGTGTTCATTTAATTCATATTCCCTAATGTGCCTTCCCTAATAACATCCCCATTGTTTGTTAAGTGGAACCTGATGAGTTGCTTTAAGCCGCCCAAATTACTAATGGTGGCCACTTTTTTCCATTTCTTGGGCTCATCATTTTCCCATAGAGGGTGCATCCATACATTGTCAAACCCCGCAAAGAGGTGAGTTGTGTTATACCCAAAGGTAGATACCGTAAATGACCACATTTATTCCACAGTGGCTGGGGACAGCTCTAGTTAAGTAATGGTATTGCTCCTTCCTTTAGTATGGGAAACTCTTCTAATTCAGGCAACCCAACAATTGAAAATGTCTTCAATAAAGAAAATGCCTCCTTGTCACCGAATTCCTGAGGAAATTTATTTAATTTAGGGCATTCAATTATTTCTAATCGCTCTAGATTGTTGAGCTTATGCAAATGTGAAATTTCTTCCAGCATATCACACTTGTATAATATAACACTAGTTATACTCTGAAAGGCACAAAAGTTACTTTCAATTTTAACCAAGTCAGGGCGCTCCATATACAATCTTCTCAACTTTGACATATTATTCATGTCACTCGGCAGAGATCTTATCTTTGTGAGCTCTAGCATGAGGGTGTTCATTTCAATCATATTCCCTAATATGCCTTCCCTAATAACATCCCCATTGCTTGTTAAGTGGAACCTGGTGAGTTGCTTTAAGCTGCCCAAATTACTAATGGTGGCCACTTTTTTCCATTTCTTGGTCTCACCGTTTTCCCATAGATTGGTGCATCCATACATTGTCAAACCCTGCAAAGAGGTCAGTTGTGTTATACCCAAAGGTAAATACTGCAAATGACCACATTTATCCATGGCTAGATGCCTTAGTTAAGTAATGGCATTGCTCCTTCTTTTAGTATCGGCAACTCTTCTAATTCAGGCAACCCAACAATTGAAAATATCTTCAATAAAGAAAATGCCTCCTTGTCACCGAATTCATTAGGAAACTTCTTTAATTTAGGGCATTGAATTATTTCTAATCTCTCTAGACTGTTGAGATTATGCAAATGTGAAAGTTCTTCCAGCATATCACACTTGTATAATATAAGACTAGTTATACTCTGAAAGGCACAAAAGTTACTTTCCATTTTAACCAAGTCAGGGCACTCCATATACAATCTTCTCAACTTTGACATATTATTCATGTCACTCGGCAGAGATCTTATCTTTGTGAGCTCTAGCATGAGGGTGTTCATTTCAATCATATTCCCTAATGTGCCTTCCCTAATAACATCCCCATTGTTTGTTAAGTGCAACCTGGTGAGTTGATTTAAGCTACCCAAATTACTAGTGGTGGCCACTTTTTTCCATTTCTTGGGCTCACCATTTTCCCATAGAGTGGTGCATCCATACATTGTCAAACCCTGCAAAGAGGTGAGCTGTGTTATACCCAAAGGTAGATACTGCAAATGACCACATTTATCCATGGCTAGATGCCTTAGTTAAGTAATGGCATTGCTCCTTCCTTTAGTATGGGCAACTCTTCTAATTCAGGCAACCCAACAATTGAAAATATTTTCAATAAAGAAAATGCCTCGTCACAGAATTCTTGAGGAAACTTCTTTAATTTAGGGCATTCAATTATTTCTAATTGCTCTAGATTGTTGATCTTATGCAAATGTGAATGTTCTTCCAGCATATCACACTTGTAAAATATAATACTAGTTATACTCTGAAAGGCACAAAAGTTACTTTCCATTTTAATCAAGTCATGGCACTCCATATACAACCTTCTCAACTTTGTCATATTATTCATGTCACTCGGCAGAGATCTTATCTTTGTGAGCTCTAGCATGAGGGTGTTCATTTCAATAATATTCCCTAATGTGCCTTCCCTAATAACATCCCCATTGTTTTTTAAGTGGAACCTAGTGAGTTGCTTTAAGCTGCCCAAATTACTAATGTTGGCCACTTTTTTCCATTCCTTGGGCTCACCGTTTTCCCATAGAGTGGTGCATCCATACATTGTCAAACCCTACAAAGAGGTGAGCTGTGTTATACCCAAAGGTAGATACTCCAAATGACCACATTTATCCATGGCTAGATGCCTTAGTTAAGTAATGACATTGCTCCTTCCTTTAGTATGGGCAACTCTTCTAATTCAGGCAACCCAACAATTGAAAATATCTTCAATAAAAAAAATGCCTCCTTGTCACCGAATTCCTGAGGAAACTTCTTTAATTTAGGGCATTCAATTATTTCTAATCAGTCTAGATTGTTGAGCTTATGCAAATATGAAAGTTCTTCCAGCATATCACACTTGTATAATATAAGACTAGTTATACTCTGAAAGGCACAAAAGTTACTTTCCATTTTAACCAAGTCAGGGCACTCCATATACAATCTTCTCAACTTTGACATATTATTCATGTCACTCGGCAGAGATCTTATCTTTGTGAGCTCTAGCATGAGGGTGTTCATTTCAATCATATTCCCTAATGTCCCTTCCCTAATAACATCCCCATTGTTTGTTAAGTGCAACCTGGTGAGTTGATTTAAGCTACCCAAATTACTAGTGGTGGCCACTTTTGTCCATTTCTTGGGCTCACAATTTTCCCATAGAGTGGTGCATCCATACATTGTCAAACCCTACAAAGAGGTGAGCTGTGTTATACCCAAAGGTAGATACTGCAAATGACGACATTTATCCATGGCTAGATGCCTTAGTTAATTAATGGCATTGCTCCTTCCTTTAGTATGGGCAACTCTTCTAATTCAGGCAACCCAACAATTGAAAATATCTTCAATAAAGAAAATGCCTCCTTGTCACCGAATTCTTGAGGAAACTTCATTAATTTAGGGCATTCAATTATTTCTAATTGCTCTAGATTGTTGAGCTTATGCAAATGTGAATGTTCTTCCAGCATATCACACTTGTAAAATATAATACTAGTTATACTTTGAAAGACACAAAAGTTACTTTCCATTTTAACCAAGTCAGGGCACTCCATACATAATCTTCTCAACTTTGTCATATTATTCATGTCACTCGGCAGAGATCTTATCTTTGTGAACTCTAGCATGAGGGTGTTCATTTCAATAATATTCCCTAATGTGCCTTCCCTAATAACATCCCCATTGTTTGTTAAGTGGAACCTGGTGAGTTGCTTTAAGCTGCCCAAATTACTAATGTTGGCCACTTTTTTCCATTCCTTGGGATCACCGTTTTCCCATAGAGTGGTGCATCCATACATTGTCAAATCCTGCAAAGAGGTGAGTTGTGTTATACCCAAAGGTAGATACTCCAAATGACGACATTTATCCATGGCTAGATGCCTTAGTTAAGTAATGACATTGCTCCTTCCTTTAGTATGTGCAAATCTTCTAATTCAGGCAACCCAACAATTGAAAATATCTTCAATAAAGAAAATGCCTCCTTGTCACCGAATTCCTGAGGAAACTTCTTTAATTTAGGGCATTCAATTATTTCTAATCACTCTAGATTGTTGAGCTTATGCAAATATGAAAGTTCTTCCAGCATGTCACACTTGTATAATATAACACTAGTTATACTCTGAAAGGCACAAAAGTTACTTTCCATTTTAAATAAGTCAGGGCACTCCATATACAATCTTCTCAACTTTGACATATTATTCATGTCACTCGGCAGAGATCTTATCTTTGTGAGCTCTAGCATGAGGGTGTTCATTTCAATCATATTCCCTAATGTGCCTTCCCTAATAACATCCCCATTGTTTGTTAAGTGGAACCTGGTGAGTTGCTTTAAGCTACCCAAATTACTAATGGTGGCGAATTTTTTCCATTTCTTGGGCTCACCGTTTTCCCATAGAGTGGTGCATCCATACATTGTCAAACCCTACAAAGAGGTGAGTTGTGTTATACCCAAAGGTAAATACTGCAAATGACCACATTTATCCATGGTTAGATGCCTTAGTTAAGTAATGGCATTGCTCCTTCCTTTAGTATGGGCAACTCTTCTAATTCAGGCAACCCAACAATTGAAAATATCGTCAATAAAGAAAATGCCTCCTTGTCACCGAATTCTTGAGGAAACTTCTTTAATTTAGGGCATTCAATTATTTCTAATTGCTCTAGATTGTTGAGCTTATGCAAATGTGAAATTTCTTCCAGCATATCACACTTTCATAATATAACACTAGTTATACTCTGAAAGGCACAAAAGTTACTTTCCATTTTAAATAAGTCAGGGCACTCCATATACAATCTTCTCAACTTTGACATATTATTCATGTCACTCGGCAGAGATCTTATCTTTGTGAGCTCTAGCATGAGGGTGTTCATTTCAATCATATTCCCTAATGTGCCTTCCCTAATAACATCCCCATTGTTTGTTAAGTGGAACCTGGTGAGTTGCTTTAAGCTACCCAAATTACTAATGGTGGCGAATTTTTTCCATTTCTTGGGCTCACCGTTTTCCCATAGAGTGGTGCATCCATACATTGTCAAACCCTACAAAGAGGTGAGTTGTGTTATACCCAAAGGTAAATACTGCAAATGACCACATTTATCCATGGCTAGATGCCTTAGTTAAGTAATGGCATTGCTCCTTCCTTTAGTATGGGAAACTCTTCTAATTCAGGCAACCCAACAATTGAAAATACCTTCAATAAAGAAAATGCCTCCTTGTCACCGAATTCCTGAGGAAAATTCTTTAATTTAGGGCATTCAAATATTTCTAATCACTCTAGATTGTTGAGCTTCTGCAAATGTGAAATTTATTCGAGCATATCACACTTGTATAATATAAGACTAGTTATACTCTGAAAGGCACAAAAGTTACTTTCCATTTTAACCAAGTCAGGGCACTCCATATACAATCTTCTCAACTTTGACATATTATTCATGTCACTCGGCAGAGATCTTATCTTTGTGAGCTCTAGCATGAGGGTGTTCATTTCAATCATATTCCCTAATATGCCTTCCCTAATAACATCCCCATTGCTTATTAAGTGGAACCTAGTGAGTTACTTTAAGCTGCCCAAATTACTAATGGTGGCCACTTTTTTCGATTTCTTGGTCTCACCGTTTTCCCATAGAGTGGTGCATCCATACATTTTAAAACCCTGCAAAGAGGTCAGTTGTGTTATACCCAAAGGTAAATACTGCAAATGACCACATTTATCCATCTCTAGATGCCTTAGTTAAGTAATGGCATTGCTCCTTCTTTTAGTATGGGCAACTCTTCTAATTCAGGCAACCCAACAATTGAAAATATCTTCAATAAAGAAAATGCCTCCTTGTCACCGAATTCCTTACGAAACTTCTTTAATTTAGGGCATTCAATTATTTCTAATCGCTCTAGATTGTTGAGATTATGCAAATGTGAAAGTTCTTCCAGCATATCCCACTTGTATAATATAAGACTAGTTATACTCTGAAAGGCACAAAAGTTACTTTCCATTTTAACCAAGTTAGGGCACTCCATATACAATCTTCTCAACTTTGACATATTATTCATGTCACTCGGCAGAGATCTTATCTTTGTGAGCTCTAGCATGAGGGTGTTCATTTCAATCATATTCCCTAATGTGCCTTCCCTAATAACATCCCCATTGTTTGTTAAGTGCATCTTGGTGAGTTGCTTTAAGCTACCCAAATTACTAGTGGTGGCCACTTTTGTCCATTTCTTGGGTTCACCATTTTCCCATAGAGTGGTGCATCCATACATTGTCAAACCCTGCAAAGAGGTGAGCTGTGTTATACCCAAAGATGGATACTGCAAATGACCACATTTATCCATGGCTAGATGCCTTAGTTAAGTAATGGCGTTGCTCCTTCCTTTAGTATGGGCAACTCTTCTAATTCACGCAACCCAACAATTGAAAATATCTTCAATAAAGAAAATGTCTCGTTGTCACCGAATTCCTAAGGAAACTTCTTTAATTTAGGGCATTCAATTATTTCTAATCGCTCTAGATTGTTGAGCTTATGCAAATGTGAAATTTCTTCCAGCATATCACACTTGTATAATATAAGACTAGTTATACTCTGAAAGGCACAAAAGTTACTTTCCATTTTAACCAAGTCAGGGCACTCCATATACAATCTTCTCAACTTTGACATATTATTCATGTCACTTGGCAGAGATCTTATCTTTGTGAGCTCTAGCATGAGGGTGTTCATTTCCATCATATTCCCTAATGTGCCTTCCCTAATAACATCCCCATTGTTTGTTAAGTGGAACCTGGTGAGTCGCCTTAAGCTGCCCAAATTACTAATGGTGGCCACCTTTTTTCATTTCTTCGGCTCACTGTTTTCCCATAGAGTGGTGCATCCATACATTGTCAAACCCTACAAAAAGGGGAGCTGTGTTATACCCAAAGGTAGATACTGCAAATGAACACATTTATCCATGGCTAGATGCCTTAGTTAAGTAATGACATTGCTCCTTCCTTTAGTATGGGAAAATCTTTTAATTCAGGCAACCCAACAATTGAAAATATCTTCAATAAAGAAAATGCCTCCTTGTCACCGAATTCCTCAGGAAACTTCTTTAATTTAGGGCATTCAATTATTTCTAATCGCTCTAGATTGTTGATCTTATGCAAATGTGAAAGTTCTTCCAGCATATCACACTTGTATAATATAAGACTAGTTATACTCTGAAAGGCACAAAATTTACTTTCCATTTTAACCAAGTCAGGGCACTCCATATACAATCTTCTCAACTTTGACATATTATTCATGTCACTCGGCAGAGATCTTATCTTTGTGAGCTCTAGCATGAGGGTGTTCATTTCAATCATATTCCCTAATGTGCCTTCCCTAATAACATCCCCATTGTTTGTTAAGTGGAACTTGGTGAGTTGCTTTAAGCTGCCCAAATTACTAATGGTGGCCACTTTTTTCCATTTCTTGGGCTCACCATTTTCCCATAGAGTGGTGCATCCATACATTGTCAAACGCTGCAAAGAGGTGAGCTGTGTTATACCCAAAGGTAGATACTGCAAATGACCACATTTATCCATGGCTAGATGCCTTAGTTAAGTAATGGCATTGCTCCTTCCTTTAGTATGGGCAACTCTTCTAATTCAGGCAACCCAACAATTTAAAATATCTTCAATAAAGAAAATGCCTCCTTGTCACCGAATTCCTGAGGAAACTTCTTTAATTTAGGGCATTCAATTATTTCTAATCACTCTAGATTGTTGAGCTTATGCAAATGTGAAAGTTCTTCGAGCATATCACACTTGTATAATATAAGACTAGTTATAATATGAAAGGCACAAAAGTTACTTTCCATTTTAACCAAGTCAGGGCACTCCATATACAATCTTCTCAACTTTGACATATTATTCATGTCACTTGGCAGAGATCTTATATTTGTGAGCTCTAGCATGAGGGTGTTCATTTCAATCATATTCCCTAATGTGCCTTCCCTAATAACATCCCCATTGTTTGTTAAGTGGAACTTGGTGAGTTTCTTTAAGCTGCCCAAATTACTAATGGTGGCCACTTTTTTCCATTTCTTGGGCTCACCGTTTTCCCATAGAGTGGTGAATCCATACATTGTCAAACCCTGCAAAGAGGTGATATGTGTTATACCCAAAGGTGGATACTGCAAATGACCACATTTATCCATGGCTAGATGCCTTAAAGATTTTAAATTGTGAAGGCCAGACGGTAATTCCTTGATGCTAGAGCGGCTAAGATCAAGGATCTCCAGGTTTCCAAGATTTGTAAGAGATGCATGTAGTAAGTTGATGGACATACTTGATAAAAAGAGGCATATTAGCTGTTTCAAACACCCCACACTCTCTGGCAATGACTGAAATTTGGTACCACTCAAATCCAGAACCTTAAGAGAGGACATACTCCCAATAACCCCTTTTGGAATTTTTTTTAAACATTTGTTGCCATCCAATAACAATGAACATAGTTCTTGAACTCTCATTGCCTCAGGGAGCGAGCACAGTTGGTTACTGCTCAACACAATCCGAGTGCATCCAAAACATTCATTTTCATTCAAGGTGCTCAAACCCTGACCCACACGGAAAAAGAAAGTTTCTTCGGCCTCGGAAATACGAATTTCCAAATCACGCAGGAGGCTGTGTATCCTGAAGAAAAATACGAACCCCTCAATGCTTCTTACGATGGGTTCAATCGAACAATGATCTGCTAGAAGGTTGAGATAAACCCTTCCCACTGCGAATGGGCTGTAGCTAAGTTGATGATGATCTTTTCTTGCCAGCATCCCTTCTCCTACCCACAATGGAATCACATGGTTGGCATGAATAATTTTCTCTTCTCCGAATGCTGCAGCCATGTATAGAAAGCACAACTGCAAATGAATATTCTCCTTGCCGAGTGCATCGTAACTCAACCTTAGGCAAGCATCGAAGCTATCAGTATTTGGCAGCCTCTGTGCGGCCCATTTCCACTGTTCTAGATCAATACAGCTGGCCATTGCCCTCGCTACAACTTTTAGTGCCAGGGGAAGCCCTCCACACTTAGGAGACACCAACTTGGGATTTTCCTCATTGATGTTTGGTCGTATGCGTCTATTATTGTAGGGAAAAGCATGATATGAAAACAACTTCCAACTCTCCTCTTTGGACAAGTTCTCCATTGTTATTGTGTACTTATCTGCAACTCCCATTTTTAACAGTGCACTGCGATTCCTAGAATTCACAATGATTTTGGAGTTGGAGTGATCATTTACAGCCCGCAGTATGCCCAATCCCTCCAACAAATCCGTGGCGACATTTTCCCAAACATCATCTATGAACAAGGTAAACCTGCTACTCTGTTGCAGTGTCTCATTCAACCATATTTTTACACCATCTTCGTCCATATTTTTTTCCAAAGCTACATATTTTTACAAGGCTATTTGTGCATAAAGCTCATCCCTAAGACTTCTAACAGCTCAAGTTTGCGAAACCGTTAGCCAAAGTAAAAAACCGTGGTTGAAATGATTGCTCACCTTTTCGCTGTTGAAGAGTCGCTTGAGAAGCAGAGTTTTTCCCAATCCACCCATGCCAAGCACGCCTAGGCAAGTTTATTACCTAACCAGGGACCTTTTGCTTCATTGATACCCATATGTTGTTTGGAAGAATTTGGAACTTCCATGCCTTAACCAGTAAGTATCTGTGAATTAGATAGATCTAGGTACCATTTCCAGTTGATTTATGTAATAGGTAAGTATGTCGTTTTATTTTTTCCCTTTCCATCAAACCCTTCCGATCACATGGTGTAACCAATCAACTGCATGTCCATGAAATCAAATCAGAAGTTCAAATCCTTTTTAATTTCTTCTAACTGTTGTAAGCAGTAATCAGGTATTTTCCCTATTAAACGGTCCCTGGTACAATATTTGACCTCCTGCGGCCGCTTCTTCTGGCATTCATTCATCGTTCCAGAGGTTGTATCCAGGCTTTTTCTCTTCCGCCCGGCCATATGGAGTAGATCACACATCAATATTCAGATCCAATACCAGATCGCTTCAATTCGCTTTGTAGTAAACTCACCTGGGTCTCCCTTTTAATCGACAACCTGTCATGTATATAACTTGAAATAAAGTTTTGATGTTTCAAAAATAGAGTTAACCACTAGGAACAACTTTCCCTGTTCGAAAATTGAAAGTCTAATGTAAACTATGAAAATAGACCTCTGCTTATAAGCAAGGTCGTTTTCCATTAAGAGTACAACAAAAAATAATCTCTTAACATTCGATGGATCGAGAAAATGATGGTTCATCATCTTCTTGAATTTGTTTCAGCCTCAGAAAGATCCAAGGGCCCAGTCCACCGTTAAAGCCTCCACCCAGAAAATATTAGAATTGAATTGGCATCCGTTGATTAACTGCTAAATCTGCAAAGTTTTTGGCTCTTGGACTCCAAACCTCTTTTTCTTCGTCTGCAAGTTTTTGGCTCTTAGACTCCAAGCCTATTTGTCTTCGTCTTCAATAATTAAAGGCAATCATGGTGAGGACTGCCCACTCATAATGAACAAGGTTTTGAGCAGCGTGATTTTGCTCAGGTGTTCCTGATATTATAACAAGGCTTTCAGTTGCCCCAGGTCTAGGATCATTCATTATAACTTTTGCTCCAGAAATCTGTTGAATATGGGCTAAGTCGCTTCCATTCTTCCCATATATAGAGCCAATAACACGTTCCGGGACAACAACCTCTACAGTCATATTTGTCACAACAACTGATTGACTTCCACTTCCCAGGCTTCCTCTTTGTGGATATCCTCTTCCATAGTCAATCATACTACCTTTGTGGATATCCTCTTCCATAGTCAATCATACTACTGGTGAAATGCTGACATATTTATTTGGGTTGTTTGTTTCATGGAGGCTTCTGGAAATTATAGGTATGTCATTAAGAATACGGATTTACATATTTACAATATTTCTTGTTATTTTTGGAAAACATTAAAATCAAGGTGGTGTAGGAGTAGTTTCTTATGTTCTATTGATTATTGGTCTCTCCACTATCCCGGAATCTCCAATATGGCTGGTGGGAAAGCTTAAATTATTGCAATAAGTCCAATGAATTACATAAGTTAGAGAAATTTCATAGACCATGTTTTCTGAAAGTGAAATCTTATCTAACATTTTTCATGCTGGGGGCAGGCTAAAATAGGCAAGGAATCAGATTCTGAAGCTTCATTACGGGCTCTTTGTGGCCCTCTTGGTTATGTTTGAGATGAAGACGCTGAAATTAAGGTACTGAGCCTGTGGGTTTTTATCTTTGACACCCTTTGGTTTCAGTCTTCTTGCAATCAGTCTCTGCATTGCTCATTTGGGAAATATGTTTTCCTTTTTCTTTTCATGTTGCCATTTTTTTAGATTCATGTGAGAGCATTTTATCTATATTAATCTTTCCTAGATTATTGCTTTACAGCGTTTCCTTTGCAACATATGGTGCAATTGCTAGTTAAACGTATATAGAAGTAATATATCATTGCTTAACAAATACATGTTTAAAGGTAGACTAGTTTTCCGAGATATTGATGTGATTATAATCACTCATATGCAGTCTATAATGCATGTTGCTTTGGATGGAGTTTCAATTTCATTATGGGTATGCTCTACGTCTCATTTAAACCCAACGGAAACTTAGGAAAGTCCCTACAAATCCCTTAAAAATTTTAATTTTTGATACTATAGGGATCGAACTTGAGACTGAGGCTACATATTTCATTGATATAATTGAGTATCTAGGTCGGATGCATTGAAATCTCTATGGATGTATTTGGATATGCAGACATATGGGTGATTTTCACTTGTGCACTTCGCGGAAGTGCCATATCTAAACTAATATAGATATGTCAACCAATGCAAATTATATTTGAAGTGGGACTTATTTTGTGTGATTGACTATTGGGAGGTGGATTTATTCACAAGCAAGATTTTGAATGAAATATGTAGTGGGGCCCTTGGTGGTAGCTTTGTTTGGGTAGGATGTATTTTATGTATAGCGATGTATCCGAGAATCTAAACATCTGGGACTGTTATATTTATATGTTTCCTGGGAGATCCTTATGTGAAACTTTTGGAATTGGGAAATGGGAAGGTTTCCCTTACTGTCTTTCATCTAACACCTAACAAAGAGCATTACCTGAAAGTATTTCTGATAATGTTTTGTCTATCCTCTTGTACATGGAGTTGAAATCCTTTACTCTGCTATGGCATGACGTTGGGTCTGTTGCGAGCTTTGTTATGTTAATTATGTATAATGTGCTTTGCTCTTCTTGCTGGTTTCAAGGTGTCTCCCTTGGTGCAATGAAGGCTGGTGTTAGGCACGTTGATTTTAGAGGTGATACTGGTACAGGTGGAAATCAGTACAATGCAAACATGGAAACGCCATGTGATAAACCACGAGTGGCAATGTTTAGAAAATATTCAATGGTATATTTATAATGATATCAACAATTGGATGAAAGTTAAATTATATTATGGAAATCTATCAACGATTGGATTAAGTTAAAATTATATTTATGGAAATCTATCGACGAAGGTGAATATGGTGAAGACAAAACTTTGATTTTATTTGAAGAAAGTTGAAAAAGATTGCATGTTATTTATTTGGACACTTGAATATTGATTGACATGATGTAACCATCAGACGAGAAGTATCAAACTGGGTGGGATGGTGTGTTACAAAAGGGATTTATGTTTATTTTAGGTAATACCAAGTGGATGTTAGTAATTGGTTGGGTAAAATTGACTTATGGAACAAGGAGGATGTGAAGAATTATATGCAAGGACAATTTACCAAGCTAGTGATAGTTTTTTATATACCGATCCCATTTTTAATGTTGTGGGAAACATTTTTCTCACACAATAAAAAAAGTTTTCATCGAGAAGGAGACGCCTTGTTTCTAGTTTTCTTTCGAAATTATGGGTATTTTAAAGAAGTCAAGGAGTCTTCAACTCTTACATTGCCATGATATATTAAAGAATTTTTAACTTACAGAAGTTGTAGTGGGGTGTTTTTTATGATATGTGCCAAAGGTAACATTTGTATATTGGGTATTTCATTTCCCTTTCATATGAGCTTCTTCTTTTACCATTATAGAAAATGGTGAAAGGAGCTCAAACAATTTGGTCGACATTTTGGATTTGAAGTGTTTCTTAAAATTAGCTCATAATCATTGTCTAAAAATATATGGGTTTGTGTAGAGTGTCTAGTGATTGAAAATTGGATGTGATGTATGTATTTAATCCAAAATGTAGACTTGTGGGTAGTGACATGATACTTGAGAGAGGCTTTGGTTATGTTTACTGTATATCACATCCAGAAGAAATTTATTTAGAAGGTTGATGCAATATGATTTACATTAAAAGAGTTAATGACATGGAATATTCTATCAAAGAAATTCAAGAATCAATGTACAAAATATGGTGAGAGTTTTTCCAAACCATTTTTAATATTTTTTTTATGTTGATTTCCACTGTAAGTATTAGTATGCTAATATTAATATTAATATAATTTTGACATTTCAAAATAGTTAGAGAGATAATGTGAAACTACTAAGGAAATTAATACATAAAAAATTATTTAGGATTATATTTTGATATTTTGATATTTTTAATGAATTTATTATAATTATAATTTTTAAAATTTGTTAATTAAATTTTATTTTTTTAAACTAGCAAATAATCAAAATTTTACGAGTTTAATTTTGAATTTTCATAAATGTAAAATTTTATATTTTTATTAATCCCAATTTATTTATTTGTCGCCACAATATTAATTATTTAAACATTCTAAATTCTCATATAATTTGTTTATAGCAATAATACAAACACTTTAATGCTAATTCAAAAATTCTAAATACTAATATAATTTGTTAAAATAACAATAATACTCAAAACTTAGGACTCCGTACCTCTTAATAATGTTAAGCTTACTACTTCCTCCCTGTCAATTAACCACCAAACACAGTAATAAAACATCTTAGAATCTGTCCTTTAATCCAGGATAATGATCGACCACACAACCTAGAAATCTTCAAACATAACATTCAGTACCTCTCAATCATATTAAACTTCTACTTCCTCCTCTCATTTCATTACCAATAACATTAATCACACGTCTCAGACCTCCTCCCTTAATCATGTAATCAAAAGCCTGGTTAATATTGGCGAACGAAACCTCGTGCGTAATAAATTTATCCACTTCAAGTTTCTGCAAGCAATGAACCAGGGAAAGAAAATAAGATGACAGGTCTGATGACATCAAGATAAGGGTAATGCTGTTTGCAAGGAAATTAAATCAATAGCCATGGTATTACAGAGAATCGCTCCTATCAGATAATCTAATAATTGAGTCGTCATTGAATTAAGCTTTTCTATATCTTGTAACTGCCTTAAATAAACGATATTAGCCTTACCTTAGCTAATCGGAACGGGGCTTGTAGTTTCCAAAGGAGGTTCCTTTCAACGTCCTCTCGTTAGGGAAATTCAGAGGTCTCGTTGCAAATATTGCGTCTGAACCAGGAAACCCCACTAAAACAGTAACACCCCAACCCTGAAAAACACAACATTTATGACTGTAAATTTCGTTTCAGTTATCAAGAACATAAGTATTTGCATACATTTGCACAAATGAAAAAAAAAAGGAACGTCTATTTGCAATGATATTTTTCAAACGAAAGGGAAATCAGATTAGGTACGTCGTGGCAAGACTCAAAGGCTTGAATCCCCGCCTTACAACTGCCTAAGCATTCGATGCTGTAGTCTACCCCTCCTGTAAACAACTTATGAGGAGCTTCTTCCAAAGCAACGTTTTACGTACGAAAAGCATTAACGAGCATAAATGGAGTTATCGATCGGGTAAGAAAAGAATCTAGTAGTCCAAAAATGAAGTAAATTCGCTCAAAAAATAATTATTAAATTAGCTCAAAAAAAATTATTATTATTATTATCATTTTTAATTTGGAAATGTTCTTTTTTGGGGGGGGGGCGCGGAATCTCAAATATAGTTATTAAGTTTGTATAATTAATTTATTTTAAGCTGCAAAATTCAAACACTCTTATTACAAAATTATTTTAGAAATAAATTATCATAATTCTAATCTCCAACCAATTTACTCCCTTAATAAACAACATTCGCCTGATTCTAATCTCCAAGCCAAATTACTCCCTCAGTTAACAATTTCGAGAAGAATGGAAGGATACATACTTCAAGTGACACAAGGCGAAGTGAAATAATGGATACGAGGGGAAGAGTAAAGACATCTATGATGTGTAGTATTAATATAATAATTTGTTTTTTAATGTAATAAAATAAATGCAGTCATCTGTAGTCTTGGTGGAATATTAAAGAAATATATAGTCAATTAATAAAGAATATGTTTGAATGACATTGTTAATAAGGAATGTATTGGAATGAATAAATCAATATAAACGATTTCATCGTTATAAAATGCAAATGTCATATTTAATCAGCATAACTAGATAACCAATAGTTCACTAGTTTATTTAACGATTACTTTTCATTTTTCAAACCATATAGTTGACTGGTTTATTTACCGATTA
The DNA here is from genome assembly GCA_034641835.2 of Pinus albicaulis. NCBI lineage: Eukaryota > Viridiplantae > Streptophyta > Pinopsida > Pinales > Pinaceae > Pinus > Pinus albicaulis. The sequence goes on from CM076573.1 coordinate 898,578,626, forward strand.
CTTTTCATTCTTCCAACTTTTTGATATGTTAAATTTGTTTTGGAATATAAAAAAGGGAGATTTGATAAAGTTAAAAGAATTTAATTAAATCAAGTATATTGTTGATGAAATATTTTATATTAGTTAAATTATTATTTTTTTAATTTATTATTAATTAAATTATTAGAATTTTTATTAAATAATTATTTATAATAATATAAAAAAATTAAAATTAAAATTTTTATTAAATAATTATATATAATTATATAAAAAAATTAAAATTATATTTTATAAAAACAAAATAATAAATTTTAAAAATTAAGAATTTATTTTTTCTATACAACTAAGATAATAATTATTATCAGTAAAAATGAAAGAGTGCAAAAAAATTCCCATTCAAAATGAATAAGTTAAAAAAAAAAAAAAAAAAAAAACAGCGTTAAATAATCACTTAAATTATTTTATTACATTCAAAAAAATAAAACAATCACTTAATCACATTTCAATAAAAGCAAAGTTATTTTATTACTCTCAATAAATATAAAATTGATTATTTCTGAAATAAAAATATTAATACATTAAAAACTAAGAGAGAAAAAATAATATTAAAAAATTAATATCGATAGTAGAAAAATTATAATTGTTGAATATTAAATAAAATATGCTAGATTGAAAATTTTGGTGTAGTTTTTATCTAAGACTCGAAATATCCACAATAGTCATTAAATAAACTAATCAATTATATGTAATGTGATATTATTATTATTAATATTATTATTTTTATTTTATAAAAAAAAAAATTATTTCGCAGAGTAACCAAATTTATTTTAATAAAAATAAATATTGTATTTCTATAAAAAAAATTCTTTTAATATGAATAAATAATACATTTTTATATACTTTAATTATTATAAAAATGTAATTTTATTATAAAATTATAAATTCTTTATACATATAATAAGAAATTATCTTTTCTTATTTATTTATTTATTTATTTTTAAGTTAGGCTAAACTATGTCAATCCCTACCTTGCTAGGTTTCAAAATAAAACAGGTTTGGGGTTGCCTCCTAGGAGGAAACTAACCCCTTAATAGACTCATGCTCTCTTGTTTTACAAAATATTCAGTGACACATATGAAAAAAAATAGTTGAAGTATGTCCTAAGTTGAAAAAAATCAGAGATGAACCTTGCTACTGAGCAATAATGGGGTTCCTTCATCTTCCTCTATTGCATGGTCCTCCTCCTCAATTAGGCTTCCTCCTCAGTTTTGGCCTCTTGCAGAGGCTTCAGAGGGATCGCACAAACAATTGGAGCGACAAGGTACTCAACATCTAAAACTTTGGTCCAGACGAGATGTGAATCCATGATCCAAACTTCTATCTGCTCCTCCGCATGCTCAAGGATTTGGAGCGGCTTGGTTTTCCGTGGTGTGGACGACTCAGAGTGCGCTATGGTAGATTTTCTGGGGCTTCTTCTTCCCTTAGGCTTCTCCGGAGTCAAGAAAATCTCTCATTGGGTGCTCTCAGTCATTTGAGTAGCATGTCTTTCATGGCTTCCTAAATACGAGCCTTCGATGGATTCCAGATGCTAGTCTCGACCTCGATGATAGCGCCCTAACAACATGCCTCTGTAGCTGCCCGTGATGGGATTTTTATGTTGGCATGGGACCATGGAGAAGCTATCTACTAGAGAGTGGGTAGCCGGCTACAGGATCAAGCCGAGAGCAGGGGGCATGCAGCAGACACATGAAACAGGGGGGCATGCAAGAGGGCATCATGCAGCAGGGGTGCTCGCCGCAAAGGGCGTGCAACAAGGAGAAGCAGTGGGTGAGGGGTACATAGCAGGGAGGTGCGTAGCTAGGGCGATCACAGCAAGGGGCGCACAACAAGGAGGATCACAAGGGGAGGAGCACACAGGAGGAGGGTGTGCAACAGGGGGCTCACAGTAGTGGGCGCGTAGCAGGGAGGAAAATGGCAGTGGTGGTGTGCAACGCAAGCTGGAGCAGCAGCGTGATGATGAGGGGAGGAAGAAGGATGGCTCTTGAGACTAGCTAGAGCATCAATGAGATGGGTAAATGAGGAGCTTATGTTCCTTTTGAAGGCATGTGGCATGACCACAAAGGCAGTGAGGGAAAATACAAGTGTGTCTGCATGTGATACGAAGCGTGGCAAGAGGCCAAGTGTGATAGAGCACCAATAAAAATGATGGGGGATTTTAGGTTTTGCATCATGTTAGAATTGTCGTTACAGGGCGACGTCAACCTTAGCATGAGAGGAGTTGTCCTCACATGATCTGTATGTGTCACCCGCATCTAGGGATAGAGATATTTATTAAACATTGAAATATACATGTAATTAATATATAAATATGTGTGAGTAATACATGAATAAAATAAATGGAGAGAAGTGAAGGAATAAATTTATGGTTCATGAGATGGCCTTCCATTATTATAAAAATGTAATTTTATTATAAAATTTTAAACTAGTTATAGATATAATAAGAATAGAGATATTTATTAAACATTGAAATATACATATAATTAATATATGAATATTTGTGAATAATACATCAATAAAATAGAGAGCAGTTAAAGAAGAAAGTTATCAAGCTTCATGAGATTTGAATCTGATGGGTGTTGTTGCTGAAGAAATTACTTGTTTGGAAAATAAAATAATTGCATATCATGATGATAGTATACCATCTGTAGGTAGATCAAATTAATTTTCTATTCCATATAAAACCTATATTCGAACTAGGGTGGTATTATCTATATATATATATATATATATATATATATATATATATATATATATATATATATATATATATATATATATATATATATGTATATGTATATATATATATATATATATATATGTATATATATATATGTATATATATATATATATATATATATATATATATATATATATATATATATATATATGTATATGTATGTATATATATATATATATATATATATAATGAAAATGAATAACAAGATCTTCGGAGAAAGATTTCCTCAACAGCGTGTTCGATGCAAACTGTATTAATTGATAATCCAAATATTAAAATTTGGAAAGGCATGTCAACAAACCTATTAAATTGCTTATTAAAACTCTCAATTACTAATTCTACAAATAATAATTACTCTTCCATGTAGTATAGTCTAGATTTAGAGTCTGAGTTGAGTTAAGTTTAGTGAGATTGTGTTAAATATTAATAGTTTGAGTTTATTCTATATTTACAAAGGTTCAATTTACTAAATTTTAGTAATTGGAAAAGGTTGAAATACCTGTCATAAAGTTTATTATAATCAGTGTCAATCAAATAAGTTTTTGTGATTAATTGAAAAGTCATAGCTGCTATTATTTGTGTGTTTAATTTGTGTTTTTACTCTCTGCCTTTCCAAAAAATACCAACAAACTTATGTTCAAAAGTGAAATTAAATATTATTGTAGACTGTGCAATAAACCTGTTGAATAGGCTTCTTGTAGTCCAGTTGGTTTAGAAATTTAGTTACACCAAAGAGTTTTGTTGAAATGGTTCATACAAGGAATTAGAAAGGAAACAGTAAACCCATACACACAGTATACAAAATAATCAAAAAGGTCAATCCATTGCCTTTTTCAAACCTGTCACTGTTTAAATTGATTCCAATTATTCGAGAAGCTCCCACAATTCTTGCTCCTTCGGTAGCCTACATAGTTAAGACCAAAAAGTATTCAAAAATTGAGTTCAGTTATTTAGTAATCACAATAGTCCTTAAAATAATTCAATTCTAAAGTTACATTTTATACACATAAACATAAAAAGAGAATACATGTCACAGGTACTTACAGCAACCCCAACAGACCCAAGGCCCAACATTGGAACTCTAGAACACCACTTGGGTTTCACTACATTCAAAGTCGCACCCAATCTTGATTCCAGAATAAAGTGAATTCAAAATTTTGGTTGAGAATTGAATAAAAAATCTAATTATCCACTTTGTAAAACATTATACAATTTAAACCTTGGAAATGATATGATTTTACCTGTTGAAACCCCACAACTTAGAACATAGACTTTGTTAAGAGGATCCTCTGGATTAATTTTGCAACAGCACCAACATTCACAATAGTGTACTCAGTGAAAGTTGATGTACCAAGAAAGTGATAAATAGGTTTCCTGTTCATTGAAAACCTCGTTTTTCCATCCATTATCATAACCCTTGACACTGGATTAACCCCTAGCTCATCACACATGTTTCTCTCCTTTGACTTATAGTGTCTTCCTAATTCACATTCAACAGTAAATACATGAAGAAAATTTTCACCCTCCTTGAGGTCAATCACCCCTTCCCCAATGCTCTCAACAATTCCCTGTTAACCAGAGCAATACATCACCATGAAATTTATTATTTCTCTCTTGATATTCTAAATTTCTGGTAGTTATCAATACTAATTTTTTTTGATAAATACTTCATGGGAAAGAGCTGAGTGTATACACATCTGCTTCATGTCCAAGGATGCATAGAAAGAGACGATTTTGGCTGGCCTGCAAGCAAAGAAATATCACTTAATTTGTAGGAATTTATAGGGTAAATTCCGTAGATAAAGAACCAAAGGTCACCACTCACAAATATATCACAAATCAGTACACCAGTATAATCACGTAGTTAAAACCCTCAAAGAGGGAAACCGTCCATGGCCTAATCCAACACGGTCACTTTAGGAAATTTATTAATATAAAAGAAAAGTTACATATGTTTATCTCATAAACGGTTACCAAAAAAATGACCCTCCATTCTTTTTAATAGAGATCATGGACCAATGGGGTGTTAAGCCATAGATCATGTCATTAATACTGAGGTGAGAGATAACTGTTAGATCACTATAAATCATGATCGTCATAACATAAGTTACAAATTTACATGGTAAAGAAACAAACTTTACCTAACTCTACACTAGAATAAGTTATTCTTAACTATTTCCTATGTGTCAGAATATCCTAACATCCCCCCTTAAGAACAACTTGGGATAGGATTGAAGGATTTACAAGGGTGATACAAAAGGAGCCTATTTCCTATGTGTTGAAATATCCTAACATCCCCCCTCAACAACAAATTGGGATAGGATTAAGGGATTTACAAAAGCGACACAATAGGAGGAGGAAGGAGGCATTAGAGCCTATCCCCCATTAATGAAAACTTTCCTGAACTCAAAGCATGGATCAAAGTTTGGTAAACTTCTCTTCTATGAGAGCATTTTTAAAGATATTGGCTACTTGATCATTGGTTGGGCAGTACTGCACTTTAAGAACATGATCATGAATGAGATTCCTGATGAAGTGTATTTGGAGTTCAATGTGTTTCATACGTTGATGATGAAATAGATCTTTACATAGCTAAATGACACTCTTATTATCACACCAATGTGTAGTTGGATGCTGCTGATGAAGACCAAATTTAGATAGCATCTGACGAAGCCACAAGGCTTCCTTGCTGCCTTCAACTGCACCATAATACTCTACTTCTACAGAAGAAAGAGAGATGGAAATTTTTTTCTTACAATACCAAGTAATAGGTCCTAAACAAAGGGTGAATACATATCCTGCAGTCTAATTTCGATCATCAGGGTCACCAGTCCAATCAAAATCAGTGAAACCAATCAACAATGGAGATGCTCTTGCATTGTAATGAATCCCAAACTGAATTATACCTCGAATATATCTAATTATTCTTTTGGGTGCTTTCCAGTGACTTTCATGAGGTTGGTTCATAAACCGAGCGACAAGACCAACGACAAAGGAAAGGTCAGGACGATTATGGGTTAGATATAGAAGTTTAACAATAGGTTGACGATATAAGGTAGCATCAACTTCAGGGGTAGTAAAACTGACTGAAAGCTTGACTCCAGACTGAAAAGGAGAAGTGGCTGGCTTACAGTCTTCCATGTGAAAGTGGTGTAGAAGATCACATGCATACTTGGACTGAGAGAGGGTAATGCCTTCCTTGGATTGCAAGACTTGAAGACCAAGGAAATAATGCAAATGTCCTAAGTCTGTCATTTCAAACTTCCTTTTGAGGATAGACTTCACATGGTTTATATGGTTTGGATCACTACCAGTAAGGATAATATCATCAACATAAAGAACAAGGATGTTGAAGGACTTACCCAATTTCTTGGTGTAGATAGTGTTGTCAAAATGACACCTAGAAAATCCATTATCTAAGAGAAATCTATACATTTTGGAATACCAAGCCCGAGGAGTTTGTTTGAGACCATAGAGAGACTTCCTAAGGAAGAAAAAAAGGTTGCAGTATTTTTTTATAAAGCCAGGTGGTTTTTCCATGTATATTTCTTCATGAAAATCTCCATTTAAGAAAGATGATTTAACATCCATATCATGGACTTCCCATTTAAAGGAGACAACAAGGGAAAGAAAAAGGTGGATAGAATTTGTTTTGGCAACAGGGGAGAAGGTTTCAGTATAGTCAATTTCTTCAACTTGGGAAAATCCTTTAGCGACAAGACGAGTTTTATGTCTATCCACTTTTCCATCAGGTCCAAACTTTGCTTTTTAAAACCATCTGCATCTGACCTGTTTTCTTCCTTTTGGAAGAGGAACAAGATCCCAAGTATCATTCACCAATAAGGAGCGATATTCTTCATCATAGCTTCATCAAAATCTGGATGACCGGAGGCTTCTTCAAAGGTTTCTGGATCAGGATTTTCTGGAACTTGAGCCAATAAGGAAGAGGCTCTTTCAAATTGAGAACATGTACGTCGTCGATCGACAGGGTCACCTGCAAGAGATCCTACTGCATCCCGATTAGAGCAGACCCATCTTGGAAGCAGTGGAGTAAAAGGAACAATTTCAAGAGGTGTAGGAGGATTTTCATTCTTGCTGTCATCATATGAAATAGAAGGAATTCTATTAAAAATAAAATAGAGAGAGAGAGAGGAGGCACATATGGCGAATCAGGCTCACAGGCCAAAGGTGGCACAGTCATCGAACTAGGCTCGTAGGGTGATATATTTTCATCAAATTTTACATCTCTTCTAGTGATTATATTTTTGGATTTTGGTTGAAGAAGTCTATATCCTTTGACATCTTCAGAATATCCAACAAAAATGCATTTTTCACTCTTAGGTTCTAAGGCTTTATGTTTCACATCTGGAATATGGACCCAAGCATCACTTCCAAAAACACGAAAGTGACTTACATTTGGTTTGATTGAGCTCCAAGCTTCTTCTGGAGTTATATTCTTTAAAACCTTAGTAGGAGTGTGATTTACTATGTAATTTGCACAGTTAATGGCTTCTGCCCAAAAATTGAGACCAAGTCCTTTAGATTGAAGCATAAAATTAGCCATTTCTTTTAAGGTGCGATTCTTCCTTTCAGCTACACCATTTTGTTGTGGAGTATATGGAACAGTATGTTGCAATTGAATGCCATGCTCAGTGCAGAAGTTGATAAATTTGTTGTTAACATATTCTCCTCCATTATCTGATCTTAACTTAAGAATTTGATGTCCAGATTGTTTCTCAACAAAGGTCTTAAAGGCCAAGAACATGTTAAAAACTTCACTCTTGAGTTTTAAGAAGTATACCCAAGTGCGTCTAGAAAAATCATCAATGAAAGTTAAGAAGTACTTGCAACCAGATAAAGAAACAATAGGAAGTGGACCACATAAATCACTGTGCACAAGCTGCAAAGGGGCTGAAGCGTGCCAAGAGGCACGTTTGTCAAAACTATCCCGATGATGTTTTCCGAGTACACATCCGGAGCAAACACCATCTCGGCAAGATACCATAGGAAGACTCGTCACCATATTTTCCTTACATAGAGTTTGAAGAGAGCGATAGTTTAAGTGACCAAATCGCTCATGCCAAAGTTTGCTCACATCATCATTATGAGCAACAAAAACAGAGGGAAGAGATGATGACCCAAAGTTGTCAAGCTTATACAACCTTGTGGAATCATCAGCAATGCCAGTAGCTAAAATATGTTTAGGATCTTTGAGGTCCTTGATTACAACATCATGAGGTGAGAATTCTACTATTTTCCCTTCACCTGAATGAGTTATCTGATAAATAGAGAGAAGGTTGCATGACAAGGTAGGAACACATAGTACATCATTAAATTGACCATTATCGAGATGAATGGTTCTAGATCCTACAACACTAAGAGATCTATCATCACCAACATAAATATGTTTGGTGTTACAATCATTTAAAGAAGAAAACATGGCTTTATTTTTGGCCATGTGATAAGAAGCTCCAGAATCAATGAGCCACTCATGAGAATGAGAAGAGGAAGATTCATTTAATGCATAACCAGATCTTGATGCTTGACAACCACAAGTAGAAAATGCCATTCCTAAAGATGAAGGTGAAGAGTGCTCCAAATTGATGTTGTGCCTCTTCATTGTTGCTTCTAAGGCTTCCATGTTCTTGAAACATTTGGACTCTATATGGCCATCATGATTGCAAAAGTTGCAATTTCTATCTTTCTTCTTTCCATTTTTTTTATATGCCTTATCATTTTGGTGAGTTTATTTTTCAATTTGCGACTGAAATTGCTTAGGACCCTTGTTTGGTTTCAGACCATACTTTTTAGGATACTGCTTCTTGGGATTCTTTTGATATGATTGTTGCTGGGCTACTAAGGCTTTATTAGAAGTGATAAGACCAAGGTGTAAGAGTTTTTCTTGTTCTCTTATCAAATAATCACAAAAAAAATAAAAAGAGGGGTTCCTGTAGGTGGTTCCTGAAGAAATGATGGCTTGTCTAGTGGAATGGAAGGCGAAAATGAATACAGACTATGAAGGACCAAGCTTAGCAAGAATGAAATAGATGAGGCTACCATCTTCCTTTTTGTCCTCATAAACTTCAAAAAGAAGTCTAATGGTCTTGAATTTGGAGAGAAAATCTTCAATCGAGGAGAAATTATTGGGGTCCAAAGTAAGCAACTCATTTTCAAGCTTATGGGCCTCAATTTTATTTTGAATTCCAAAGATAGTATTTAGCTTGTCCAAGGCTTCATGAGGGGTGTCAATGTCAAGGATATGAAATTGAAGATCTTGAGCAATGGACATTCCTATCAACCCTCGTTCTTGATCTTGTTTATTTCCCATTTAGCGACTTTATCATCATCAAAAGGTTTAGTTTCTACCCCTGTGGCTATTTTTTAAAGCCCTTTACTTCTAATTATATCTACCATGTGAGGTAGCCATTGCAAATAATTGTTTCCGTTAAGAATAACCGAGCATGAAATTTCCATTTTTTAAAAAACTGAAGCTAAGAAATGTTGAAACTAACTGCTCCAATGGAAAGATCTCAAAAAATTATGCCGTTTAAAAAAAAAACGGCTTGAAAAATGGCTTTCGGATGAAGAAGTTATGCCTTTTTGAAAAAACAAGTTGAAGATGTCGAATAGTTATGGGAACAGGATGAAGTGCGAATTTTTTTTTTTTTAATTCCGACCCTTTTAACAAATTTTTTTTACAAAAGAAGCTTGAGAAAGAGATTTGAACCCAAGACCTCTATTCTCATAAACTAACCCCTTACCAAGTGAGATAGTAAAAGGATTGTGTTATTGTTTGAAAGGAGGAAGGGTTTTTTTATTTTTTTACTCTTTGGTGTGCGTGGCTTTTCCTGCACAAAAAAACAGAAAAATCGAGCAAAAATAAAAAAATAAAAAAATTCAACCCTTACGACATAATTTTAGATTTCTGGTTAGCCTTACCGGAAACTATCAATTTTTCCACTATTTCTGATTTCCCGAGATCGCACTAAGACGTGGGGAGAGAGCATACATAGAAAAAAAATCCCTTTTCCTATTTTTGATTTGCCGAGATCGCATGCAACGTAGAAAAAAAACCATACACGAAGAAGAGGGTATAGATTCGGCAAATAATAAAACCTAAAAACCGAAAATAAAGAGAGGGAACCGAAATAAGCAGAACTATTAACAAACATAACTGCAAAACAGATGATTTTACCTCCATATCTAAACTATCATAACTTGGGCAGTCAGAAACCTTTTCGCATGAAATGAAAGGCGTTGCTCACTGTAACAGACGCTCCAAACACAACAGAGTAGTTCTCCAAGCCCAAAAATGTTCATAAATAGTAGATCTACAAAACGACATTCGCATGCAATCAAACTGGTTTCGGATTTTGATCAAAAACGGATATAGCCCTCAAAATAGATCTTCTACCATGTAGGAATTTACAGGGTAAGTTCCGTAGATAAAAAACCAAAGGTCACTTCTCACAAACATATCACAAATCAATACACCAATATAATCACGTGCTTAAAACCCTCAAAGAGGGAAACAGTCCACAGCCTGAGCCAACATGGCCACTTCAGGCAATTTATTAATATAAAAGAAAAGTTACATATATTTCTCTCAGAAATGGTTATCGGATAAATGACCCTCCATGCTCTTTAAATAGATATCATGGACCAATTAGGTGTTAAGCCACAGATCAAGTGTCGTTAATACCAAGGTGAGAGATAACCTTTGGATCACTATAGATCGTGACCGTCAGATTATAAGTTACAAATGTACATGGTAAAGAAACACACTTTACCTAACTCTACACTAGACTAAGTTATTATTAACTATTTCCTATGTGTCGGAATATCCTAACGTATTTCACTTCATCGTTAAGACAATTTAGCAATCAATATTTTAGATAAAACTAATGGTGTAAAATATAGTCAGTAATGTTATATATGCCATGTTGTGCACTATGAAAGAGTATTGAGACTTGTGTTATGCATTTTATATATGCCATTGTAATGTTCATTCACATAAATTAACCCTCAATAATTTTTTTTTACCATAACTTCCCATTCTAGTTACTTTAGGAATTCATTAACCTAGATTATAATTGTTGAAAACCAAATGTAAAGTCACTATGTACAAAATATATATATATATATATATATTCTCATATTTCAATCGTAAACGATGTGTCAAGTGACACTACAATATCATACGATAGTCTTTTGGGTTCATCACACCATACAATTCTTATATTCATAATTATTATAAAGTTTAAAAGGTTGATTGCTCTTGTTTGGAGATGGATTAAATAAACCCTTCATGGTCATAACTATGTTGATGGTAAAAATAATAATCTTGGCATATGCTATCCGTTCCATGGGTTCGGAGTTTAATATGATATTTATGGACTTGACAGTCCATAACATTGATTTATGTTGTGATCCCATTGCGTTGGCATGTGACTCTGTTTCCTCTATAGATCTCCTCACTACATTGACGGTGGAGGTTGATCCAGGGTTTGTTAGGGTATTAGCCTACCCCCATCCGAACCTTAACCACTTAATTCTTGCGCCTCTGTCACCACCGTCTTTAAGATCTACAACCATGGGGTTTCCTTTGTGCATATTTTTTCCCACAAAGGCTTAGGAAATGGTGAGGCTGCTATGTCGGTGTTTTTCTTCTTACTACCAAAATCTCTGCTATTTATTTTCGGATGAGAAATTGTGATCAAGATTTCCATCGCTGGTTAGTAAAATGCCTCGTCATTTCTTTTGTCGACAGAGGTTCGACTACATTGTGGCCATGGTGCATAGGTTTATGATAAGCTCTTCATGTGGGTATTTAGTTGATGGCATTTCTCCTCTGCTTCAATCACAGGTAATTTTCCTTACTCGGTTTAACTAGGAATTTGCTTTTTTTCCTTTTCCTACCTTCTGAATCTAAATCTTCCCATTATATATATTGTGACTGTACTCATTCTCATACCCAGAATTATAATTTTGTTTTGCAGGTTCGAGAGCACACTGTTTCTAGTCGACGCAAGGTAATGATGTTCATTTAATCCTGGTTTGGAATTATTGGGTTACATATGTTTTTTTTTAAGTTTTATTAATTGATACGTGTTTTTCACGTTGAATTGCGCATTCGCCTTCGCCTGCAATAGTTACATACTCAAAAATATTCATTTTCTTTCAGGTGCATTTGCTAATTCCTCAATTTTTTGTTTAGCTGTTTCTCAATGTTGTTTCTCCGGTTCAAGGGTTTTCATTCATGCTAACCCCTTGAGGGTTTAATTCTAATTTATTTCCCCATAGAAGTCGAGGGTAGTTAACTCTGACATTGACAGGGTTTTTAGTGGTCATTTTTGTTAATTATCCTTCATTTCCGTAAAGTTACCCCTAAGGGTTTTTAGTTATTACTTGCTACACACACACACACAAACACACACATATATCCCATCGGCACCACCAAAAATGATGTCATGGGTTGTCTATATTTCACATAGGGTTGGTATTGAAACCACCCAAGATTTTAATTTAATTTTCGAATCGTGAGGTTCCACTGTGGTTATTTAATAATTTATGAATTAATAAGTTTCGTGGATTTACAATCCTTTGTTCTTTGTTATTTAAAATTTGATAGGACTGTGCTCGAGTTCGAATTTTCTTGTGACAGTTCCCGTTCTAATTTCAATATTATCTTTGTTGCTGTTGGTTGCATGATTTTTCTTTCTTCCTTAAGATTTCTAGTTGATAATTTGCGATGCTCTATGGTTCCTCCCTTTGAATACTTTCCAGGTTATGTTTAAAGGAAATTGTATTCAGAGTTTTTATTGTCTATGAATAATCTTTGCTTCGTTTTCTCTACAAATGTTTAATATTTGTAAATCTATACTATCTATTTGTGAATAATTAGTGGATTTAAGACTATATAATGTTATGAATAAGAATTTCCAGTTCTTTCAGAATATTTATTTCATACAGTAAGTTCTGTTTTTACTTAAAAGTTTAATAATTCTTCAATTTATGCTATTTGCATCTTCTTCTAGCATTATTCTAGATGACTGCTGAGACCACTCTAAGGGGATTTTTCCCTTAGTCCATGTACTAGTTAAATTCTTCCTATAGGATAGACAGTCTTTTTCTTGGGATTTTCTTCCTAAGTTTAAAATATCAAACCTGGTATGTTTACAGTTTCCACCAAGGGTTATCTAATTATTTATTTTTATTCTCTTATGCAAGAGGATTTGCAATATATAATGATGAAATTCATAAGAAAGGAAACTTTTCCTTAAGCTATTTCCTACAGATATTTCTACTTATGTAAGTTCTTTTTCCAGAAAATCACATAAAATATTTTTTTTTTCTATATGTGAGCATACATTTCATATGGAATATACAAGATTATTTTCCATTCAAACTTACTTATCTAACTTTATGTAAACTCCGATGGCTTCCTCCCAACTTGAGTGAGTAAATTATGTCCTTTAATCCCCTCGTGCTCCTAACCAAAGTAGGAATCACAATAGTATATTTATCCAAGGAGGTAGACCTCAAAGCTTTTGTCGAGTCTCTTCCCTTAATGAGATAGCAGAGCTCCACTGGTTTTCCACTTGCTCTGGATGCTCTCTTCCTCCAGCTTCCCAGTTGCTGCTCTTTGCCTATACATAACCCCTTTCCTCCTCTAGGATTCTCTTTTTATTCCCCAGAGGATAGGTAATTTCTAGTAACTTCTTAATTCAACTACATTGGAGTCTTGGAAACTTTTTACCAACAGATTCATCACATCATACCATAATTGAAACTTTATTTTCAAAAGTAAGGAACTTTGATTCACAAATTTTTATTAACATATTTTTCAATATGGTAATTAAAATTAAATACTTAAATGTCTAATTAAAATGTCTTTTAACAAAATAATCATTAAATACGGGTGTTACAACTTCCCTCGCTTAAAATGAACATTGTCCTCGGTGCTATACCATTCCACTGAATAGTTCTGGATATGCCTCCCGCACAAAGTTTTCATCCTCCCAAGTCACCTCCTCTGGGCTAAAGTGCTTCCATTTCACTTTAACTTGGGTGATAGCTCACTTCAAGAGTGTTATTTCTCTCTGTTTGATGATATGTTGAGGCTCTACCAGAAACTCGCCATCCGGTTTGACCTGAACATTCTGCCAATGTATTACGTGTTAAGGATCATGGATGTATATTTTAAGCACTGACACATGGAACACATTATGCACTTGTATGTGTCTTGGTAAAGCTAATTGATAGGCCCATGGTCCCACCCTTTCCAAGATTTGGAAAGGCCCACAGAAGCAGGAAGCCAATCTGGCACAGGTAGTCCACCTCAGTGTACTCTTCTTGGGTCTGTTTCTAACATAGACATGGCCACCCACTTAAAATTCCTCGTAGGTCACTTTCTGATCTGTATACACTTGTTTTATATCTTGCACATTCTTCAAATTTTATCGAATATTCTTAACTTCTCCCTCCATCTCAGCCAACATCTCTAGTCCAAGAATTAGTCTTGTTTCGAGACTGCTCCAATTAATAGGCATCTGGAGTTGTCTTCTGTATAGAGCTTCAAATAGAATCATTTTGAGTGATTATTGATAACCATTATTATAAGGAAATTCTACCAAGTGTAGGTAATCTTCCCATTTTTTTGGTTGCTGCATTACATACATTCGTAGAATGTCTTCCAAAATTTGGTTTACCCATTTAGTTTTCCCATCTGTCTAAGGATGGTAAGCCATAATGAACAAGATTTGAGTGCCTAACCTAGTAAATAGTTCCTTCCAAAAGGCTAAAGTAAACTTCACATCTCTTTCTAAGATTAATATTTTTTGTATACCGTGCAATTTGAATATTTCTCTCATAAAGATCTCAACAATTTGTACAGTATTAAAATTTGATTGTAAAGGAATCAAATGGGTTGCTTTGGTCACACAATTTATAATTACAATTATTGAGTCATTATGTCTCTTTGATGTTGGTAAACTGTTGGCGAGGAAGAAGATCGCTTGGGCAAGACCCAGGTTTAGGATAGAGGCCAACAAGGTTTCCGCAATAGTCTAGCACAACGCCGGCATATTAACTCTACTCTTAAGAGTATAGAGTCTCACCCGAGGCATGTCGTGACCTTAGTAAGATTAGGATCAGATCAGCTATCAACCAAGCACAACTTATAGAATAAAATAGACAGAGCTGAGTGTTCCGAAAAGGTGTAAATACTATGCAAAAGGTACTACTCATGAACGTATTCAAGATGAAAAAACAAATTTAAAGTGACCAATACATTCATATTAACCAGAGACACATTACGGAACTCAAGACATCAAACCCAGATCATAATATATTACGTTAACAATAGGGGATAGTTACATTTCTCCTCAGAGTGATCCTGGGAGGACTGATTACAATATTATCACATAGAACATAATAGAATGAATAGAGAGAACAGAAAAAACAGAGCTCTCTTGTGGCTCTCCTCCTCTTCTTTCTGTTGTACCGACCTCTTGTCTACGCTGACCAACTACCTATTTGTTCCTTTTCCAATGCGACTGTCAGCTTTCACTTCCTTTCTGCTTTGTTGTTTGCTACATCTCCCTGATCATTGGGAGTTCCACTGTTTTTTCTTATCAGCCCCTTATGCCATCTTTGCTTCTTTCCACAACAGTCGTGCCATCTGCTCTTCATCTCTTTACAATCATGACATCTCCTTGTCTACCATAGTTGCGCTTTGCCACCTGTTACTCGCGACTCAAAATTTTTTCATTTCAAAACAAGGGCCCCAACAGGCCTCAACCACATGCTATTGACTTGTCTTGAGTCAATCCTTTTCCCATGCCTCCTTTTCCACTGGTCCACTTGCCTTCATGGCTAGCCCTACCTTCTACTTTTCCTCTCATTGTCCAAACAAGGGCCCTAACTCAGGTACCTTTGCCAAAGCTGATGCTTTGAGTTCTTTGAAGTGAGCAATGGTCTGCTGCCATCCCTTGATGAGTAGGTCCATCTCTATGGTGACTTTTTCTACTTCTTTTTCCCCTAAGATGGCCCACAACTTACTGAATATGTCCTTAATCTTAATATCGGCCTCAGCAGCCATTTTTTGTAATGTTTGGGCAGTGATTTTGACGAGTTGTCTTAGTTTCCAAAGGGTCTATCTGGTTGCTTCTAAATGTTCTTCAATTTTCTGTATCTTAGTCTTCAGCTCCTCTGCTTGGTTGTACAAGTGGTTAAGGCCACTGGGGTCTGTGGGCTCCTAAATTTCCTTTGATACCTGCTGCAGCTGCGCCGAGATCGGTTGTGACTTCATAGTCAGCGAGGTTGAACACTAATGTAGATGTTTCAGAAGGTTGTATTCTTCCTTCGTCGTGGTGCTCATAGTTTTTTGCATCTCGGTTACTTATTTTTGTCTTTCTGTGATTTTCTCTATGTAGATGACCGTGGGGTCTCGTAGTGCTGGCCTAGTCACTAGTGCTACTTTCAGTTCTTTATTTTCCAGGGTGAGATTTGAACATGCTATCCTAACATAAATGAATTGCTCAACCAACGTGCCAGCTGATATGTCGATCGGTATCTGGTCATTGTGAGCCGTTACTATTGGATAGAGATCCCTGAAATCTTCTGTTAACTTTTCCAGTTGGTCCCATAAGTTATATTTATCTATCTTCAACTGATCGCGCTCTTTAGTAAGTGAAATGATTTGTATATGTTGCTGCTCAAATTTCTGTTGGAGGTCGGTGTGGAGACCTCTGGCCTGTTGTGCTGCCCACTCAATAAAACTGTGTAATTGTGTCATTCCCCAGGTCTGCATGCTCTCAGCCCCAGACGTATCATAATTTGGTAGTCTCTCTCGGAGTGGTTGACCATTGGCTATGGACGTAGCTGAGTGTTCCTCTGGTGATGTTGCCTATGTTAGTTGCGGCGGCAGATTATTAGGGTTACCCATGCTTAGAGTAGGCTGAATCTGGTGGAGTATCAAGTTTTCTTGCTGGAACGGGTTCAACTCTTTGGGCGAGGGTGTTGTATGATCTGCACTGTAGGATCTCCCTTGACTTAAAAGGTCTTGAAAAGTGATATGTTCAACTAGGGGTTGGTTAACCTTAGGTACCAATGCTGTACCAGAGTTAACTTCTGCCTTGAGGTCTCCATTTGTTTTACCCTTTGCTCTGACCGGGTCCGAGATGGTGGCTGAGGTAGATGGCGTTTGGGTGGAATGGTCTTTTGAAGTGAATGAGGTGTAAGTCGATGACTAGTAGGTGGAAGAAAGAGATGTATGAGTATTTAAAAATGAGTAGGGGTTGAACACAGGTAGCTCCGGAGTAACCTGGGGTTCCGTCACTGGCTCCTCTTGAATTGGGGCTCCCGTATCCAAGGGTTTCAGTTGATCCTCCCCAGTGAGGTCAATGACCTGGCTAGATACTACAACTTTTGCCTTTTTGGCCTTTGGAGTAGTTACTGGTGGCTTAGGTGCTTTGTTCTTTTTGGTTGGAACTATGGTGGTTTCCAGGGGCGACTTAAATAATTTGAGTGGTAAGGTTGTGACTATGGGGGCCAATTGTGGAAGAAGAGGCGAAATTGGAGGCCTGAAACTCTTAAAAAGTGGGAAAAAAATGAGAATCACTCGTTAGAGTTTGTATTACCCAGTTAAAGCCTTATACCTTTGTGTTCAGCTCCTCGATGATGGGTGTCAGCTATAGTCATGACACTCTGGCCATTGTTTCATCCGGGATTTCCCCTAGTAGTTGATCTGCAACATGCCATCAAATGAATAGTGAGAGACCCCGCTTCTGACCTCCATTCTCACCCCTCGCCAGGAACATACTTCGGTGTGGAAAGCTTTCTCATCAATTTGAAACTTCAACAGTTTCATTTTGAAGGTCGTTTCCGGCAC
This sequence comes from Pinus albicaulis, assembly GCA_034641835.2. Taxonomy (NCBI): domain Eukaryota; kingdom Viridiplantae; phylum Streptophyta; class Pinopsida; order Pinales; family Pinaceae; genus Pinus; species Pinus albicaulis. Next base: position 898,596,295 of record CM076573.1, read on the forward strand.
ACATGTTGGTCCGATGTAGGTTTGCATGTGTCTGACTCCAAATCATATCTGTGTAGAGTAATTATCTGGAAAAATATTTGGAATTCTTTTTTGTGTCACCACTACATCGACCATCTAGTTGTACCAGAACTTGAATGTCTCTTAATTCACATCCTTGGTGCTGGAGTCCCCTGACGCCTTCCAGGGTGTGAATTTCAATGCCAACGGCTGACCTGTTGTGAGTTACATAGGCTGTCTGATTCCCAGGAAAGTCCATTTACACATCCCAAACACCATGATAAGGTAACCATAGATGAACCCAGTGGCTCTCTTGTAGTTATCCTCGCAAGCTTAAAATAGCTCATTTAGCAGAAATGAACACCAATTTAATTGTGTCCCCAGGATATAGTGCTCCGCAACTGAGATGGTATGAAGTGTACACTCACCCTTTTTATAATGCCTCATGGTTTTACTCGCAATCAGATAACAGGAGAATTTGACTAATACCTTGTTAATAAGGTCTATCTTTTCCCTTTTTCCTCCTCTCTTAGTGTCATATTTCTTGGAGTAATCACCATCTCCTGCCTTCTTCACCCTCTTTGAGACATTTTGGAATGTTGTGTAGATATGTCTACCTTCTTGTGATAGCCCTGTCAGCTTGTGAATATCTTCCACGTGGATTGGTATTTCCTTTCCTAGCCACAGTGACCCATTCTAGATCCTACTCAATAGGAATTTTGTACACTGCATCACATCCCCTGTGGTTCCAAACACTAGAATATTTTTGAGGTTCATTATGGTTGATTTCTAGGTACCTCTGAAGTCTGGGAGTACTCTTGCCTCTTCTTGTCCTGCTTCAGTGGTATAGTTTTCCATATATACTTGTCTCTTCATCACTGGGAATTGGAAAGAATCGATCAGGTTTGTGTCGATCAATGACACATTATCATATTTCCCCACTAGCGACTCCATCTTATGGATTCTCTCGTCGAGCTCTTACTCAATGATTGTTGGTGCTAACTTGGTCATTTTTTCTCTTCTCTGATATACTCGCAAAGCTAATCCTACTCTTTCTTTGTAAATTCATACCTCTGGATACTCCCTCTGGACTTCTTGTGATGATGTTTCTCTTACTGTTGCTAGTCTTTCTGGTTCTAACTCAGACTTCACTGGCATTCTCGCGCTTTATTTCATGCAAGTTATGTAAGTAACCGACATGCATGAGGTTGATAAAACCCCATAATTAATTAATGTTTCCTTCTTCCCCTGTGGCTATAATCATCTGTTTAGTTACCTTGATGAGGTGGGTTCTAACAAAGTTGATTGTGACTTCGAGAATTGGGCAGACGTGATGGGTAATGATAATGGCCTAATATGGAAAAATTATTGCTGTATGGACGATACTAATTATGGAAACTACTTCTCAAATCTCGGTAATCCTACGGACTTACGTGGGTACTATGGGTCATGATGATAGAATGATATTCGACATATTTTTTCTCTGACATGGATGACACGCTGGACACTACCCTCCCCCCGACCAGAATCGGTTGCGTTGTGGTCCCCGCATCACAACTGTGAGTTTTTATTATTATTAGAGTTTTCTTTATTGGGATTTCTATCTAGTCTCTTCTAAGGTGTGAGAGATTTATTAACTATTCCTACTATATTTTACCCTACTGAATCCTCTTGGTTGCGAGAACTATTCAAAATAAAATATTAAAACTTACTCGTGATAAGGCTTCAGGCATGTGCCATTCACCCATCCTGGTAATATCTGGCCATCCAGTTGTGCTAATAGAACTGCTCCTGAATCTCAGATTTCAATTATGTCATATGGTCCCAGCCAATGCATTCTCATTTTATATGGAAACTTCTAGAAGTTGCTATCATACAATAAAAATTTTCCTCCGACCGTAAACTTTTTGCGCTTGATATGGCAGTCGTGCCAAGCTTTTTGTCTTTCTTTCTGGAGAGTTTGGTGGAGCTCTGCTTGAAACCTTTCCTCTTCCAGGACTTGTAGCTCTCACAATTTCTCTTTTAGCAAGTCTTCCTCTGATAAGTGTAGTGACGATGAAATTATGAGGCTCGGTATGACAAACTCAGCCGATACCACTACTTCCTTCCTACACACCAGCTGGAGCGGGGTTTGGTTGTTTAGTCTTTTGACATTTTTTCTGTACGCCCACAATGTCGTTGGTATAATTTCATCCTAGTCGTCTCGATCAGCGTTGCAAATCTTCGTTATATGCTTTTCCAAAATCTTATTAAACGCTTCTACTGTACCATTAGCTTGTGGATGGTACAGGCTGCTTTTATGATATTGTACCATGAAATTTTGTAGCAGAGACGTGATCGTTGCATTGATGAAATGAATACCTTGATCACTTGTCATACTTCTCAGGCAGCCAAATCTGCTGATTATATTTTCAAATATGAATCGAGCTACTGTTTCGGCTATGCAATCCTTTACTAGCACTGCTTCTACCTACCTGGTCAAATAGTCTGTTGGGGTTATGATGTACTTGGACTGTGAGTACCTTGCAAAAGGTGTATTTGGTCCTATAAAATGAACTACCCACTTCTCAAATGGTTGTAGTGCTTTTACAGGGTGAGGTGGTAGCTCATCTCTGTGTGATGGGCGTCCCGTCCTCTGACATACATCGCATTTTTTTACAAATGTCTTATTGTCCATGTGTAGTGTCGACCACCATAAGCCCACCTATAGTATTTTCCTCACCGTTGGTTTTTCTCCAACATTCCCTCCCGCAACTTCATAGTGGCATTCCCACAATATGCTTTCCCTCTCATGATCCAAGACACATCTCTGAAAGATTTGGTCTAACCCCATTTTATACAGGTGTCCCGCTATTAGTAGATACTCTGCTACTCTGACTACTAGATTTCTTTTCTAGGTTGTTGTATATTCATTCAGGAATTGTCTTGTTGTCATATAGGTTGTTATTTGGTATAAGTAGTCTGTGATGTCTTCTTCTCTAAAAAGATTAGCATTTGGCAGCTGATCATCCAGACAGTACAAGGAAAATACCCTCTAGCAGAGGTTATAAAGGAGGTTTCTAGTGTTATAAAACTGGCCAAAATTGTCAAAAAAACATTTGCTACAGCATCTGTTTATGGTTATAGAGGTTTTGGCCGAGCTTTTAACGAAAATTCAACACAACTAAAAGAAAAAATGGGCGGTTGGAGGTTATTATGGATATTTTTTTCATCGGTGCGTTACTCTGGCTTTAACGCACCAGTGCGTACATGTAGACGTCACCTCAGGATGGTGTCATTCCAATGCACCAGGACATTTAGGTGTAAAATAACACTGGGCGTAGTGTTGGTCATACAATGCATGGGGCGGTTCTAATTGGTCTTGGGATTTGTGCGGTGCTGATAGGTCGTCTCAACGCACCAGTGCGTATACTTATATAAACACACCAGTGCACCATATCACATAAAGGAACCGAGATTTATAATTGGTATTGGTATTCGTGAAGTGCCCATAGATCGTAAAAATGCACCGGTTCTTATAGATACTTAGACGCCCCAGTGCGCCGTATCACTCAAATGCACCAATATTTTAATTGCAATCGGTATTTTTCCGGTGCTTATAGATTGTGCAACAACACCAGTGCATATAGATAGATAAACACACCAGTGTATAGTTACTGACACACACCAGTTTTCATGTTGTATTTCATAGAAACATGGACCTGTGACAATCCATTTATTGTTATTGTTTTAAATTCATTATTCATCAAAAGTCGACACATATTATAACAATATTCATATTAATTACATTTTTATTAATGCATTTGAATTTGATGTTTGGATTAATTTGTTATATTATATCATAATTATTGTTGTTTTTAAAAATTCATTATTCATCAAAATTCGACACATATATATCTTATAACAATATTTACACGGCTTAAATTTTTATTAGTGCATTTGATAACGACGATGAAGAATGAAATAGCAACAACGGAGAACATAATAGAATAAATTAAAACATATTTTATGATTATATATATATATATATATATATATATATATATATAAGAGACAGTCTTTATCATACTAAATGGGACAGTTATTCGTATCCCTTTGTCTTTCAATTGGGACACTATGTCCATTACATTAAACAAAATGTTTGTTTTCATAGACATATTTCAAAAAATAAAATGTCTTTCTTTGATATCCAAACATAGTGATCATCATTCTTCATTTGAACTGTTGTCACTGCTAGAGCTACTTCCATGACTTGTGTTATTTTCAGGAATGTTTTGTTCACGGCGTTGATTGTTTTCTTCTTCTTCACCTTCCATATATAAACATAAAAATAAACTGAAATGAGTGTATATACATTGGTGAGAATAATGAAAATTGAAATATTAAATAATATACATCAATTTAAATCGAAAAGAAAAATGACGTACCATAGCAACAATTTACTCATAAACTATACACATTCTTTCAAAACCATGTACCATCCCATCTTTCAAAATTTTATCTGTTGGCGTAGTTCCATACTTTGTTTACTGCAAGTTTTAGACCCCATAAAAAATGATATATTTAATATAAAAGATGTTTTTACTCTATTAATTATAGACGGAGCTAAGTAAAACAAGATCGATAAATGCTTACAAATTCCACAATTAATTTATGATATGCCAACATATACTCACAACCCATATTTAACCCAATTTCAATCAATTCATCTGATGGTTCTTCTTTGTATGTTAGCACCTGTTTGAAGACATTCAATGATGATTTTTGTAAAACAACTTAAAAAATACAAAAATGAAATCTATTTAAGTTGTTATAAGGAAGTAAAAACTACTCACAAACTTAGAGATCAACCCTTTTCTTCCTTGTCGTCCTGTTTTATGTGCTGAATGGGTTCCATTTTCTTTTCTTTCGTGCAAATAAATTCTTGAAAATTAATATTTAATGCTAATTTTTTTATTTATTGTACCTAATGATCAAAAAATTCGATGATTACATATTACATTTGAAGCACATTTTTGTTGATATGGCTCCTCCTGCGATGCAATTTTGTCCATTTCTTTGACCATCTCCTTGTACACCTTTTTGGACATTCCTACTGGCATATTTCTGATATCAGCTCGTTTATATTTTGAGATTTTCTTAATCTTCCTCAAAATGTAACATGACAATAAAATATTTAATTTTTATACTGATATATGAAAATTGAATATAAAAAAATTGATATTTATAAATAATTCCAGAAAAAAATTTAAAGGAATATTACTTTTTCATTCGTTCTTTCTTGTTGTTGTACGTTTTCGCTATTAAAAGTCTGACATGTCCCATTGACTAATTCTATGGAAACTCTTCCTGTAGTTTAGATAAAATTTGGTTCTTGGAATCATTGGATAGATTTTTGTATTGTAAGTGGAAAGAACATATATACATTCGTTCCACTAGATCCCTCAAAATTTTGTAAAATTTTTTCCCCTTTCTGTTAACTTCTAGCACCACTCTAGATGAGCTAAGGAGTAATTCATTTTCATTTGCAAGTTCTATTTTTTTTCTTTCCTTAGAACAACATTCCTTTTATGAGTTGTTGGTCCCTATAGAACATTAAACAGATGTGAATTAATAGACTATTTGACACATGCTATCGAATAATTTTAAGTATATTATTAATGATAATTAGAAAAATAAACTCATATTGGATTGATAGTATTCTTTCACTCGCCTGATTCATCCTTTTAAAATTTTTCCATTAAGATTTTACACTCTTCTGGTCCTAGAACAGAAATAATCATATTGAGCTTCATCATTTTGTGGCTCTGCATGATACACAGTAAACAATACATATTAGTTAAACTTACATATAGTTCAAAAATAATATTTTTTATAAAGAACTTACAAAGAAGTTGCATTTTTTTCTTTTCTTGATGTGTTATCAGTATTTTTGTTACTTGATCTCTTGTCAGTCATTGCTTTATCAATATGAAACCTGTACCATACCATTCATTAATATATTTATAAATAAATTCTCAACTTTTCAGGTATAAAATAAATCTCAAGACCGGTGTGCCTTTAATGAGGTATGCACCGCGGTTGGTGAATGGGGGTCTTAAAAATGCACCGAAAAACAATATAATAGACCGTATGGTGCGTGGGGTATTATAAATGCACCATCAAAATAGTGTAATAGACTGTACGGTGCTATCCTCGTAAAATAGAGAACCGGTGCCCTATTTCAGATATGGCGCACTGATTTAGAAAAATTGTTTTCAATTTCTTTATTACATAGTACTTGCGTGGTGCGTTGCAAAATACAGCGCACCAGTGAGCTAGGGTATGCATGGCGCACCGATAATGAAAAACCCATTTTTTCCAAAAATTCACGCAATGGCCTAATGGATTGTGATCTGACTTTTCAATTCGTCCCGTGCGTTGCATATCAATCTAAAATGAAAAACCCTAATTCTGAAATCACAGAAATAGGGAGAAGAAAGGGAAAAAAACAAAAAAATGAAGGGTTTAGGATAAAAATGGATAAAACTGTAGAAAAAGTAAAAACATTAATAAAATTTAATCATGATATGGTTTGAAATTCTATGATACAAGGTTTGAATCACCAGAGGTTTGGTTTCTAATTTTCTGAGTACTTCTGTTCGAACGTATTCGCTGCTCCACAGTGCCCTTGTGCTCTCTTACTCCAGGTCTGTCTCCTGCAAATATTTGGATGAAAATTTTAGCAAAAATAGTGAAATAATGAAAAGTGTTTAGTATTTAAAGAATTATTTTATGAAATTAGATTTTCGAAAATATTTTGCTGCCCATTTTTCAAATTGATGTTTTTTTTTTTCGCTTAAAGAAAATAGATTTGCGTTTATTCATGACCGGTGCGGAAGAGTTGTGAAGCACCGGTGCATCTGAGTAATACGACACACTGGTGCGTGCTATGATGATAAGCATACCAGACTGTATAAAGTTCTTTTTTTTGTATGTAATATCATAATAAAATAATGATAATTATAAAGTACATGAATTTATTTTCATTATTTTCTAAACTTTATTATGTTACAAAAATTCATATTATTCTAGATTTATTATTTTAAAATTATTTTAAAATTTACAAATTTAAATATTTTAATAAAATCATTTCACATTAATACAATTAAAATTTTCACATTAATACAATTAAAGTTTTACAAATATTTTACATACAATTAGAATTAGAATTTTAATTTTATATACAATTACATTTACATAGAATTACATTTACAATTACAATTACAATTAAAATTACAATTACAAATACAATTACAATTTTAGAATTTTACATACAATTACAATTTTACAATTTTTATATATACAATTACAATCATTTCACAATAAATTAAATATTACAATTACAATTAAAATTTTTAATTATATATTTTACATACAATTATAGCTAAAATTACAATTAAAAATACAAATACAATTTCACAATTTTACATACAATTAAAATTTAAATTTCAATTACAATCACGACATAATATTTAATAAATATAATGGTCATTTAATATTAAATTTATTAATAAACATCATCACGATCATGATAACCATCATGCAAACATCATATTCAAATAAAAAACACATTCAAACATCAAATTAACATTATATATTAGCATCATCACAACACAAACATCAAATATACATCCCATGTCAAATAACTCATGCTATCACATATACACATCTATCTGCAAGCTAAACATTAAATTAACATATCTAACATGACCTAACAATATGCACATCATAATGATCACCAACATGTAATTTAAGTACAAATGCAACATGAACATAAAATACATGGACCTTATATATATAACTGAATAATGTTAAAAATATAGAACTGTAATATAAATTTCATGGATCGGCTAGTGGTAGTACTAAAACATCAATAGAAGTACAAGTGGAGGTCTGCTCAGTAAATGGTGTAGCCTCGACTATTGATAGTTGAGCCTACTCATGATCATGATTAGTACTGATGGATGCATCAACTGGTGGTAGTACAACATTAATATAAGAGGTAGTAATGGAGGCATGCTAAGTCAATAGTGCAGCCTCGATGGTTGATGGTCGAGTCTGCTCCTGATCATGACTAGTACTAATAGATGTTGCAGGCCGCTAACTAGTCGACGTGGCCGATGGTCCAGCTACCTCATCTCCATGATGACTTCTAGATGTTGCTAGTGGAGCCTCATGCTCATCAGGCAACGTGTGTGGTGAACGATCATGAGAAGATGAGTTGCTCCTCGTAGACTATCCATCATGTGCCACAGCTCGACAATGGATGCATCAACTGGTGGTAGTACAACATTAATATAAGAAGTAGTAATGGAGGCCTACTAAGTCAATAGTGCAGCCTCGATGGTTGATGGTACAGTCAGCTCCTGATCATGACTAGTACTAATAGATGCTGCACGCCGCTGACTAGTTGACGTGGCCGATGGTCCAGCTACCTCATCTCCATGATGACTGCTAGATGTTGCTAGTGGAGCCTCATGATCATCAGGCATCATGCGAGGTGAACGATCATGAGAATATGAGCTGCTCCTCATAGACTATCCATCATGTTCCACAGCTCGACAATGCCTATATCATGCGAGAGTCCTCCCGAGTCACGTAACAATTGTCATAGCTCCTATGACATGTCGCATTAGGTTGTACATGTCACGTAGCATGCATTTCCACATCCGTAATACCCTATCATCGGCTTGTATGTCTCTTTAATGAGCAGGCCTGATGTTCGTGTCAACAATAAATGCACTGAGTTGGTCGCCCAACTCCATCCTATATCTAGTCTCAGGTCGACCACGCCTAGAAAAAGGCGGTACTGGTGCACCAGCAGGAGGATGTCTCTTTGCACCGGCCTCATCCTGATCATGATCCTCGTCATCAACGATGTCCTGATCATCATTAGGATCCACACCTAGATGATGTGGTGGTTCCTTCATCTCCTCGCCATCAAAAGAGCCAATGTCTGCAAAATATATAGAAGTACACAACAACAATTAGACAATTTCAATACACAATTTAATAAAAACAAGTTAAAGAACATGTTAGAATAAATATAAATAAAATAGTAATATTACCTCTATCATCTAACGACTCATCATCTATGAAGAGAATTTTGGCACACCCTCGCCAATATAATCCAGCATAAGGACATGGGACCATAATGAAGGGATGCAACTGATTGTCAACACTGGCTAGTAAGTCCAGTGCATCATGCAATATCCTATCTAGAAGCATAGTATCTCCCCTCTTGGGCATCATTTTCCCGCACATGTGCATTCGGGCCTCCATCATTGGCCTATGAGGCTATCGAACAAAAGTAGGCCTCATCTCTGGAAACCTCCCAAAAAATAAACAAAACAGCTCTGAAGAAAAAGGGAATTTGACCCTCCCTTGTGCATGAGCATGACATCTATGTAAGGCCGTACAAAACTACTGCAAAAAAATGGCAGAACACCTGACAAGTCGTGCCTCTTGCACTAAATAATCAACATAATATAAAAGAAAGAAACTAATGCATTTCCCATCACTGGTGTTGCGCGAAATGGTCGAAATGATAAGAGAAAGGAACTACACATCCTATCTAGAAAATGAACCTATACGTAATGACCTCCAGGTACCTGAAACTCTGATGGAGATAGTACATGTGCTCCAATGTATCTCTAGGAGTAAACTAACTGATTCACTGCTACAGAACCAGCTGGAACCTCTGGGAATGAGGGAAAATCCACCTCTCTCCTCGATAGTCCTGTAATAAAATAAATATCCTCCTTAGTGGGTGTGTACCACTGGTTAGGACCAACCTAGAAGGGCATTCCACCTATGGATAAGATATCTCAAAAACACACTATGGGCCTTTAGAGAAGTAGCCTCGTCATAGAACTTGAGGAGGCCTACCTGCCTTAGGATCCCGTGGGTATCTATTGTAATAGGGAAAGTGTATGCATCTGTCTCCCTCTCTCATGCCTCCCACTGGAAAATCATGCCATATTGTTCCACCTGTTGTTGCTGATGTTCCTCCTCTTGTCTCTGAATCATTGACATATTAAATAATTTTTTTTATTAAAACATACATGTACTTAGGAATATGTATATTGAAAAAAAAAGACCAGTCGATGCGCCACAAAAATAGTCACACACCGATTCCGGTGCGACTTGTGTTTGTAGTGCCTCGGTGGTGGTGCCCCAAATAAAATACAACGCATTGGGCTCGGTGCAGCTGAATTTTTTTCAAGAACCGTTGACTATATATGATGTCAGAATAGTGGTGTGCTGACTGAAATATATCGCCCGGAGCATATAGTCATGTCAGCGCACCGAATTCCTAACAATCACATAGTCGACAGTGTGGTCTTTTACCCAGCCACACCTTTGACCCTTTCAGAATGCCGAATGCGGTGCGCTGACAGACTCCGGGGTGGATAATTCCGTCAATGCATCACACTGCTATTCCCATGGTCAACTGTGCGCCTAGTTAAATGAGTGCACCACATTTTATTATTTTAATTTAAAATAATGCGGGGCGCCTTTTGGTACTGCCATGAAAATGGTTCGGATACCATTAGCATTGGTGGAAGTGCGGCCTGTAAATTTTATAGGTAGCACCACTATCCGATGCGAGCCGAATGGCTTAGGCGCATTGCACGAGTTTTTTTTTCTTTTTTAATGGTTATTTTTAAGGTTATTTCAAATTCTAATCCGCTAAAAATATTAATTATGGAAAAACTAGAAAATACCTGTACATTTCACCATCAAGGAGACATATTTACTGTAGAATTTGCAAAAAAAAAATTGCCCACCATTTTTCAAAATGCAAGCTAGAGATTGGTGGCCAATGCAAAACAACAGTGCATGCAATGGGTGCAACTAGTGCTTGACAGTTCTCAAGCACTATGGAAAGTGAAAAATGCAGATTTTTGGCCATAATTTTTTTTTTATTTAACCCTTTTCTGGTGCGCGGGTTTTTATAGGCACACTGGTACGCTTACTTAAAACTGCACCAGGCGGTGTCAGATTTGGCGCGTTGTTTATGATGCACTGGGGCGGTTCCCTGACACCACATCACGATGTTTCAGTTTTGGTGCGAAGTTTTGATGATGCATTGGGGCGGAATATTCGTAAAGCACCAGTGCGGAATAGTCGTAAAGCACCGGCACGGAAGAGTTGTGAGGCACCGGTGTGTTACCGTAATAAGATGCCTCGGCTGGGTGTGTACGTTGCGCATGGTGTATGATGTGCCAATGTTTTGTGTGCATTTGGATTTCTATGGTAGAGCACACCAGTAATTGAGAGCTCAAGAACACTGAAAAATGAAAAATTTGGGTTTTTTTCCGTAATTTTTTTCTTTATTTTACCCTTTTCTGGCGCGCATGGTTTATAGGCGCACTGGTTTTGTTTCCTATAAATGCACTAGTTAGTTTTTGTTTTGGTGTGTTGTTTTATGATGGACCAACGCGGTTTCTTATTACCGAACAGGGCAGTTTCGGTTTTGGTGTGGTTTTTTATAATGCACCGGTGTAGAAGGGTTGTGAAGCACTGGTGCTCTATAATAATATGATGCACCGAGCGGGTGTGTACGGTGTGCACGGTGTTTGGTGTGCCAAATTTTTGTGTGCGCTGGTGCTTTCAATTTTCAAGAGCATTAGCACGATGTTTAATGATAAGCAAACTGAGCTAAAAACATCCGCAAAACCCTCCGCATGCCAACCTCCTCTTGTAACCTCCGCTAGAAATGGATGTATGGGGTATTTTTTTGTGGGGTTCCTAAAAAATATATCGTAGAGGGTATTTTCCTTGTAGTGAGAGACCCTCCATTTTCTCTGTTTTCTAGCCTTGACAAGTGGTCAGGACCCACGTTCAGTCTCTCGGGTTTCACTATCACCTTGAAGGTGAACTCCTGAAACAATAGGAGCCATCTGCAGACTCTTCCCTCCAAGATCAGTTTGTTAAATTGCTAATTTAAAGCTAAATAGTCTATGAAAAACTTAAACATACCTCTTAGTAGGTAGTGGCGAAACGTTTGAAGGGAATACACCATTTCCAAGTCTTCCTTCTTTGTTGTGATGTAGTCCTTTCAGCTATTGATAACTCACAACTTGCAAAATAAACTCGCTGATCCACTGAAGTATCTCCTGGTTGAGTGAAAACTGCTCCAAGTGTGATGCTGGAGGCATCAATGTGGACATGAAATTTCTTTTCCCAATTAGGGTGAACTAATATGGGTGCACTTGCCAGCTTTTCTAGGTATTTAGGGCCGTAGTGCAGTCTTCTGTACAACTGAATTGCTTTTATTTGCGCAACAGCTTCTCTAATGGGGCTGTTATATTCGCATAGCTGCTGATGAATCGCCTATAGTTGCCTTTGTGGCATAGAAGTGACCTCAACTGCTTCATAGTTTCCGGTGCATCGATGTTAGTTATAACTGTCACTTTTGCTGGATCAACGCAAAACCGTTGTTTCCATACAACATGTCCTAGTAGTGTTCCAAAGGTTACTGCAAAGTTTCACTTCTTGAGGTTTAATGAAATTTGGAGTTTCCTACATCTGTCGAACAATATCCTCAATAACATTGAATGGTCCTTTAACAGGTTGCAGATTGTCTAGTCTTCCATATAGACTTCCAGGAATTTGTTGTAGTATTCCCGAAACACTGCTATGACAATTCGTGAAAATACTGTTGGTGCATTTTTCAACCCAAATGGCATTACATGATATGCAAGTGAGCGCCATTTGGTTGTGAAAGTTGTCACCTTCTTATATTATTCATCTATCCTTACCTGATGATATTATGAAAATCCATCTGTAAATGAATAAGCCTCATTCCCATGACATTTTTGAGAACCTCGTCACTGAACGGAGTATGGAATGGGTCATATATGCATGCATTGTTCAGGCTCCTATAGTCAACAGAGACTCGAATTTCAGACTTTTCCTTTTTACTTTGTATGACTATAAGACTTACCCACTCTGCTTCTTCCACTGGGAATATCAACCCTGCCTTTAGCATCTTATCAATCTCTGCCTTGAGTTTTTCTTTCACTCTTGGATTTAGACGATAGAGTCTGTGCTTGAATGGTCCTGTGTTCGGCTTGAAAATTATACGCATCTCCTCCATGTCTCCTTTTATTCCTTTCAACTTCTCTACTGACGATGGGAAGAGGTCTTCATATTATTGTAGCAGATTAAATATCTCCATAGTCGTCTCAGCATCCCAATAATAACCAATTGACGCAAGTTTGGGAATTTTCTCTATCTCGATGTTCATATTCTTGGTCTTCAATGGTAGAAGATGAATTCCTTCTGTTGTTCGTCCTTCTTTAATATCCCTCTCCCTCTCTTTTTCTTCGAAATACAAATTTCTAAGACCTTCTAGATCATCATCATCCATCTTGCTATTTATCTTTTTGAATACTATTGAATGTCTGATGCCTTGGTTTGGGAGCGGTTATGTTCCGTCCTCCTGAATATCTGGAAAGAACAATACCCTTTTAATGGCCTGCAATTCTTGGGTGACTAGTTTTGTTTTTCCTTCAAAGGAGAAGCATTGTGTAAATTTATCCAAAACTGCTTGCCAAGTATTAGTTCCTCTTTTCTTCTCTTCAATTAGGTACCAAGCCTTCAGAATCAAATCTAGTGTATGTAAAAACTTGTGTGCCGAGAGCTCCTCTAGGTATCCTGGATTCTTCCATTGCTCTTCATAACATTGCAAATGTTTTTTGGGTTATGAGTCTCCTTGGTACGTTTCAGTGAATTGTGGTCCCTCTTCTTCCTTGAACCTGACTTTCAATGCCATTACAACTTTGTCCCATCGTGATGGGGAATTGTGGTGGTTGCTCCACCACCTTGCTGATGTGGATTGTAACGCCACATCCATGAGTGGGACCCTATGGTCCACTGGTACCTTATCTGCTATTTTGGAAATAAAGGTATTTACAACATTCATATTAGACAAAGTTGGATATTCTCTTACCTCAGTTTTGATCCAGTTGATCCTTCTGATGTTAGCACATGTTCTTGTATATGTCTCATATCCCCCGTGATTCCGTTTTATAAAGATGATCAAGAAGCTAAGCATCTTCTCTGTTGTCGACGGAATTTGTGTATCGGGGACCTTGATATGGGCTGAATGGCTGGGTGACCTTGACTTCCCCATCTTCAAATATCATCAGTTCCTTATTTCAATCTATTACTGCATAGTTATGAAAGGCCTATTCGATCGCCAATAATGCTAGATAGGGATCCTTATCCCCCATAATGTCTATCACCTCGAAGTCTGTGTAGGTCTTAACCCCTACAACATCTACTTCGACCTCCTCCAGCCTCTCTATGGGAACAAGACAATATTGATTTGCCATGTGAATAATTCTTGGTTACAGTTGTAACATTGTACTGGTACTCTTCCTCCAGCTTCACGTCCTCTCATGCCTCCCCCTCGTCCCCTGGGAGCCTCATCCAATCTATATGAAGGCCTGTCCGATCATTATGATAATGCATCTAGAGCCCTACACTAGTCTGTGTTGTGTGTTGTGGAAGCAGAGAACTCACAGTATATGTTGTTCAGTACGTTAGAGTATTTTTGCAAGATTAGGAATAGGCAGGGCGGATGATCATTGCTTTTTCATATCTCATAATATTCAGTTGCGGCCTAATTCTGTTGCACGGGGAACCCTGGGTACTAGTTTTGTGGGAGATATAATCCTTGAGTGTTTATCTGCGCAACTCCTCCTACTGGCGGATCTCCCTGTGCCCCTGTTGCCGATATCGCCACATTCTGGCCCTGCAACCTTGGACATTCGGTTACCACCTGTCCCTCCATTAGACATTGTGTACACCATACATTTGGTCTTACCACCCTCATTGGTTGAGTCTCTTTCAAATTTTCTGTTATGCTATCTATATGATGTTGTAACCCCAATATAGAAGGGTCTTGAGCTGCGGCCCCTTCTTTGAACTACTGTGGATATCATACCATGGCCTCTATCTTCATAGCTTGCTCCAATGCATCTTGTAATGTGTCGATCTTATGTTGTGTTAACAGAGTTCTTGTTAATGAAAGAATGGCCTTGATGAACGAATCTCTCTGATGATTTGGATCGATTGGGTAACTCAGTTTTCCAACCGCATCCCTTAATCTTCTCATCAGATCCCATTCAGTTTTCCCTTCTTGCTACTTAATCTCCCACATTTCGGATAAACCTTGCTAATCTGTTTGGGGTAACTTGAATTCTTTAACGAGTTCTCTATTTAAATTGTCTATCACTGGGTTCTAATGAGCTTCTGACCATTTGATAAACCAGCGTAGAGCTCTCTCCATAAGATTAGTTTGGAATTCGATCAACTTGTCTAAATATGGTGTCTATCGAGCCCTCCATATGGCCTTGCAGAGATACCAGTGTTGTTCCACATCATCATTACCCCTTCTAGAGAACTCTGGGCATCGGATAAATGATCCTACCTTGCTTTCTTGTGTGGGTGCTACTAAAATAAAACCCATGTTTCCCGGATGTGAAATGGTATTACCAACACTACTGCTAGTGTTTATTACTGTTATAGACTGAGCACTATTCAACTTACTCAATTCTCGTAACTTAACAAAAATTTCACCTAGTGGCTGATAGAGTACAAGGGGATGGTCGGGACTAGAGCTACTTGAACTTTTGAGAATAGAGTTACCTTGAGTTATGGGTGTCGGTCCATCTCGGAAAATTTTCTCCATCGCAACATGCAACTCCACATCGAACATCTCCTCGGGGCACGCATCCTCTCCATCAGACTTCTTTCCCTTCTCTGTTTGGGCTAGGCTCCTATACACCTATGAAACTTCCTTGATGGTCCCTCATATTTAATGGGAACCCATCAGACCGTCCATCTCCTTTGTCATCTAAGGCACCTTCTCCTTGTCCTTTCGATTACTTTCCTGCTTCTCCAACTCCTTCATCGCCCTTTCTTGCCACTTCTCAGCGATTTGTGCCCTCTGATGTGCTCGTCACTCCCTCAACCTACTAGAGGTCTCGGCATCCATATCCCTATTCCCCCTTCCAAAGTACTTGTATAATCTCTCCCTCAGCTCCTTCCCCTAGTACTGGAGGTTTAAGTCTTCATCTGAGATTTTTGAAACTTCATCAATCCTTCATATGACATTAAGGCTTTCATCCACAGAGGGATCTCTTTCAACAAATTTCCTTGCAATCTTGACATGAATATGTCTTCTGCTTTTGAGAAAAACTGGTAACACTCAGCTATGAATTATACTATGTATCATTCCAAGGTAGATTGCACCCAGAAATCTACAGCTCGGGTCAAATCGGTACGATGGAGTGCTACTAAATCTACGTGCAACCACTTGTGATAGACCTTTTGTGAGCTTCCTTGGACTGTTTTGACTTGTAGTCTCTGTAACCAGTTATCGAGTTCCTTTGAAAACTTTCCCTAGAAGATCTTGTAGATATCACTCAGGGATTCAGAGAATAGAACCCGATCCTTAACAGTTTTCTCGCTCTTTTGTCTCAACCAGCTTACTGTGCTATGAACTGATCTAATTGGTTATCCCGCTAGCTTCGTATTTCTCTCGCAAAGATCCGCGATACCATGATCTAGTTCCCAAATGGAATTTCATGTCCCGATAACGGAACCATTTTTTGGCAAGGAAGAAGGTCTCTTGGGCAAGACCCAGGTTTAGGATAGAGGCCAACAAGGTTTCCGCAACATTCTAGCACAACACAGGAATATTCACTCTACTCCGAAGAGCAGAGAGTCTCACCCGATGCATGCTATGACCTTAGTAATATTAGGATTAGATCAGGTATTGACCAAGCATAACTTATAGAATAAAATAGAAAGAACTGAGGGCTCTGAATAGGTGTAAATACTGTGCAAAAGATACTACTCATGAACTTATTCAGGATGAATTTTTTTTTTTTAAGTGACCAATACATTCATCTTAACCAAAGACACATTACAGAACTAAGGAAATCAAACCCAGATCATAGTATATTGCATTAACGATATATTGCATTAATGATAGGGGATAGTTACATTGATCCTCAGAGCAATCCTGGCAGAACTGATTTCAATATTATCACATAGAACAAAACAAAATGAACAGAGAGAACAGAAAAAACAGAGCTCTCCTGTGGCTATCCTCCTCCGCTTTCCGCTATACTGACCTC
The DNA here is from genome assembly GCA_034641835.2 of Pinus albicaulis. Lineage (NCBI taxonomy): Eukaryota > Viridiplantae > Streptophyta > Pinopsida > Pinales > Pinaceae > Pinus > Pinus albicaulis. The sequence continues at coordinate 898,613,493 of CM076573.1, forward strand.
TTGTCTACGTTGGCCAACTCCCTATTTGTTCCTTTGCCAACGTGACTATCCTTTTTCCCTTCCTTTCCACTCTATTGTTTGATACATCTCCCTAATCACTGGGAGATCCAATTTTTTTTCTTGTCCCTCCCTTCTGCCATCTGTGCTTTTTTTCGCAACAGCGGTGCCACCTACTCTTCATCTCTTCGAAATCATGACAGCTCTTTGTCTACCGTACTTGCGCTCTGCCACCTATTATCCCCGACTCAAAACTGTTTCATTTCAAAACAAGGGCCCCAACATAAGCCAAGAATAAAACCCAACAATATAACTTCCCATTTCCATTCTGGTACTGGTATGGGTTGTAATAAACCGGTTGGGTGCTAATGTTCAAATTTTACTTGCTGGCATTCTAAGCACTTTGTCAAATATTGAGTGATGTATTTGTGCATTCCTGGCCAAAAGTAATATTTTCTGATGGCTATTAACATTTTCTGGTAGCCAGGGTGTCCATCATACGAACTTCTGTGATACTCATCCAGGATTAGTCATTTCAAACTTATTTTCTTAGGAATGAATATCTTGCCTCGAAAGATTAACATTTGTGCCTCATTGATGGCATAGTCTGATTGTTTTCTTTGTGCCTCTGTACCTTGAGCTTGCTGCCATAGAATTTGATATTCAAGATATTTTTCTGCAGCCTTATTTACCTCTTCCTAAAATTTTATTTCCACATCATTAAAATATAATTCATAAATATGATGTAGCTTTCTTCTTAATGAATCAACAACTCGATTTTCCTTTCCTTTAACATGTTGCATTTCAAAAATAAACTCGCTCATGAATGCATTCCATCTAGCCTGGCGAGAATTCAAATCAGCTTGCTTACAGTAGCTGGTTAAACTACTATGGTAAGTTTTTAGTACAAATTTTTTTCCCAATAGGTAGTGCCTCCATATATTAATTACATGCACTACTAAAGTCAATTCGAAATCATAGGTGGAGTATCAATGTTTATGGTCCCTTAACTTTCTAGATTCATATGCCACCACCTTTACCTCTTGGGACAACACTGATCCTACTCGCTCTTTACTTGCGTCAGTGAATAATTCAAATTCTAAATCTAGATCTGCTATTCTCAGAAAACTAGAAGTTGCCAATAGCCGTTTTAATTTCTAAAAACTAGATTGTCATTCATTGGTCCAATTTTCTCGCTCCTTGCATTTGAAGGAAGTTCTAGGAAATGAAATTTTGGAAAAACCTTCTATAGAACATCAGTAGTAACCAACCAATGCCAGAAAGGATTGTATATATCCCACATTTTTAGGAACCTTCTATTCCATAATAGTCTTTGTCTTTTCAGGGTCCACTGTTATTCCTTTAGCAGAAATGACGTGGCCCAAATAATGTATTTGTTTCTTGTAAAATTCACATTTGCTGAATTTGGCGTATAGATGATGGTTCCTCTACATTGTCAGCACTATACGTAGTTTCTCCTTATGTTCCCCCACATTTCTGGAATAGATTAATAAATATTCTATAAAATTCAGAACAAATTTATCCAGATATGGATGGAATATGCCATGCATTAAACTCATGAACTTCTCAGGTGTTAAATATTAATAGTTTGAGTTTATTCTATATTTACAAAGGTTGAATTTAGTAAATGTGCATATGTCAATTTATTTTAGGCAAGTTAGTAATTGGAAAAGGTTGAAATACCTCTCATAAAGTTTATTATAATCAATGTCAATCAAATAAGTTTTTGTGATTAATTGAAAAGCCATAGCTCCTATTATTTGTGTGTTTAATTTGTGTTTTTACTCTCTGCCTTTCCAAAAAATACCAACAAACTTATGTTCAAAAGTGAAATTAAATATTATTGTAGACTGTGCAATAAACCTGTTGAATAGGCTTCTTGTAGTCCAGTTGGTTTAGAAATTTAGTTACACCAAAGAGTTTTGTTGAAATGGTTCATACAAGGAATTAGAAAGGAAACAGTAAACCCATACACACAGTATACAAAATAATCAAAAAGGTCAATCCATTGCCTTTTTCAAACCTGTCACTGTTTAAATTGATTCCAATTATTCGAGAAGCTCCCACAATTCTTGCTCCTTCGGTAGCCTACATAGTTAAGACCAAAAAGTATTCAAAAATTGAGTTCAGTTATTTAGTAATCACAATAGTCCTTAAAATAATTCAATTCTAAAGTTACATTTTATACACATAAACATAAAAAGAGAATACATGTCACAGGTACTTACAGCAACCCCAACAGACCCAAGGCCCAACATTGGAACTCTAGAACACCACTTGGGTTTCACTACATTCAAAGTCGCACCCAATCTTGATTCCAGAATAAAGTGAATTCAAAATTTTGGTTGAGAATTGAATAAAAAATCTAATTATCCACTTTGTAAAACATTATACAATTTAAACCTTGGAAATGATATGATTTTACCTGTTGAAACCCCACAACTTAGAACATAGACTTTGTTAAGAGGATCCTCTGGATTAATTTTGCAACAGCACCAACATTCACAATAGTGTACTCAGTGAAAGTTGATGTACCAAGAAAGTGATAAATAGGTTTCCTGTTCATTGAAAACCTCGTTTTTCCATCCATTATCATAACCCTTGACACTGGATTAACCCCTAGCTCATCACACATGTTTCTCTCCTTTGACTTATAGTGTCTTCCTAATTCACATTCAACAGTAAATACATGAAGAAAATTTTCACCCTCCTTGAGGTCAATCACCCCTTCCCCAATGCTCTCAACAATTCCCTGTTAACCAGAGCAATACATCACCATGAAATTTATTATTTCTCTCTTGATATTCTAAATTTCTGGTAGTTATCAATACTAATTTTTTTTTTATAAATACTTCATGGGAAAGAGCTGAGTGTATACACATCTGCTTCATGTCCAAGGATGCATAGAAAGAGACGATTTTGGCTGGCCTGCAAGCAAAGAAATATCACTTAATTTGTAGGAATTTATAGGGTAAATTCCGTAGATAAAGAACCAAAGGTCACCACTCACAAATATATCACAAATCAGTACACCAGTATAATCACGTAGTTAAAACCCTCAAAGAGGGAAACCGTCCATGGCCTAATCCAACACGGTCACTTTAGGAAATTTATTAATATAAAAGAAAAGTTACATATGTTTATCTCATAAACGGTTACCAAAAAAATGACCCTCCATTCTTTTTAATAGAGATCATGGACCAATGGGGTGTTAAGCCATAGATCATGTCATTAATACTGAGGTGAGAGATAACTGTTAGATCACTATAAATCATGATCGTCATAACATAAGTTACAAATTTACATGGTAAAGAAACAAACTTTACCTAACTCTACACTAGAATAAGTTATTCTTAACTATTTCCTATGTGTCAGAATATCCTAACATCCCCCCTTAAGAACAACTTGGGATAGGATTGAAGGATTTACAAGGGTGATACAAAAGGAGCCTATTTCCTATGTGTTGAAATATCCTAACATCCCCCCTCAACAACAAATTGGGATAGGATTAAGGGATTTACAAAAGCGACACAATAGGAGGAGGAAGGAGGCATTAGAGCCTATCCCCCATTAATGAAAACTTTCCTGAACTCAAAGCATGGATCAAAGTTTGGTAAACTTCTCTTCTATGAGAGCATTTTTAAAGATATTGGCTACTTGATCATTGGTTGGGCAGTACTGCACTTTAAGAACATGATCATGAATGAGATTCCTGATGAAGTGTATTTGGAGTTCAATGTGTTTCATACGTTGATGATGAAATAGATCTTTACATAGCTAAATGACACTCTTATTATCACACCAATGTGTAGTTGGATGCTGCTGATGAAGACCAAATTTAGATAGCATCTGACGAAGCCACAAGGCTTCCTTGCTGCCTTCAACTGCACCATAATACTCTACTTCTACAGAAGAAAGAGAGATGGAAATTTTTTTCTTACAATACCAAGTAATAGGTCCTAAACAAAGGGTGAATACATATCCTGCAGTCTAATTTCGATCATCAGGGTCACCAGTCCAATCAAAATCAGTGAAACCAATCAACAATGGAGATGCTCTTGCATTGTAATGAATCCCAAACTGAATTATACCTCGAATATATCTAATTATTCTTTTGGGTGCTTTCCAGTGACTTTCATGAGGTTGGTTCATAAACCGAGCGACAAGACCAACGACAAAGGAAAGGTCAGGACGATTATGGGTTAGATATAGAAGTTTAACAATAGGTTGACGATATAAGGTAGCATCAACTTCAGGGGTAGTAAAACTGACTGAAAGCTTGACTCCAGACTGAAAAGGAGAAGTGGCTGGCTTACAGTCTTCCATGTGAAAGTGGTGTAGAAGATCACATGCATACTTGGACTGAGAGAGGGTAATGCCTTCCTTGGATTGCAAGACTTGAAGACCAAGGAAATAATGCAAATGTCCTAAGTCTGTCATTTCAAACTTCCTTTTGAGGATAGACTTCACATGGTTTATATGGTTTGGATCACTACCAGTAAGGATAATATCATCAACATAAAGAACAAGGATGTTGAAGGACTTACCCAATTTCTTGGTGTAGATAGTGTTGTCAAAATGACACCTAGAAAATCCATTATCTAAGAGAAATCTATACATTTTGGAATACCAAGCCCGAGGAGTTTGTTTGAGACCATAGAGAGACTTCCTAAGGAAGAAAAAAAGGTTGCAGTATTTTTTTATAAAGCCAGGTGGTTTTTCCATGTATATTTCTTCATGAAAATCTCCATTTAAGAAAGATGATTTAACATCCATATCATGGACTTCCCATTTAAAGGAGACAACAAGGGAAAGAAAAAGGTGGATAGAATTTGTTTTGGCAACAGGGGAGAAGGTTTCAGTATAGTCAATTTCTTCAACTTGGGAAAATCCTTTAGCGACAAGACGAGTTTTATGTCTATCCACTTTTCCATCAGGTCCAAACTTTGCTTTTTAAAACCATCTGCATCTGACCTGTTTTCTTCCTTTTGGAAGAGGAACAAGATCCCAAGTATCATTCACCAATAAGGAGCGATATTCTTCATCATAGCTTCATCAAAATCTGGATGACCGGAGGCTTCTTCAAAGGTTTCTGGATCAGGATTTTCTGGAACTTGAGCCAATAAGGAAGAGGCTCTTTCAAATTGAGAACATGTACGTCGTCGATCGACAGGGTCACCTGCAAGAGATCCTACTGCATCCCGATTAGAGCAGACCCATCTTGGAAGCAGTGGAGTAAAAGGAACAATTTCAAGAGGTGTAGGAGGATTTTCATTCTTGCTGTCATCATATGAAATAGAAGGAATTCTATTAAAAATAAAATAGAGAGAGAGAGAGGAGGCACATATGGCGAATCAGGCTCACAGGCCAAAGGTGGCACAGTCATCGAACTAGGCTCGTAGGGTGATATATTTTCATCAAATTTTACATCTCTTCTAGTGATTATATTTTTGGATTTTGGTTGAAGAAGTCTATATCCTTTGACATCTTCAGAATATCCAACAAAAATGCATTTTTCAATCTTAGGTTCTAAGGCTTTATGTTTCACATCTGGAATATGGGCTCAAGCATCACTTCCAAAAACATGAAAGTGACTTACATCTGGTTTGATTGAGCTCGAAGCTTCTTCTCGAGTTATATTCTTTAAAACCTTAGTACGAGTGCGATTGACTATGTAATTTTCACAGTTAATGGCTTCTACCCCAAAAATTGAGACTAGGTCCTTTAGATTAAAGAATACAATTAACCATTTCTTTTAAGGTGTGATTCTTCCTTTCAGCTACACCATTTTTTGTGGAGTATATGGAACAATATGTTGCAATTGAATTCCATGCTCAATGAAAAAGTTGACAAATTTCTTGTTAACACATTTTCCTCCATTGTCTAATCTTAGCTTAATAATTTGATGTCCAGATTGTTTCTCAACAAAGGTCTTAAATGCCAAGAACATGTTGAAAAATTCACTCTTGAGTTTTAAGAAGTATACCCAAGTGCATCTAGAAAAATCATTAATGAAATTTAACAAGTACTTACAACCAGAGAAAGAAACAACACGAAGTGGAACACATAAATTACTGTGCATAAGCTGGAAAGGGGCTGAAGCGTGCCAAGGGGCACGTTTGTCAAAAATATCTCGATGATGTTTTCCGAGTACACATCTAGAGAAAACACCATCTAAGCAAGATACTATAGGAAGACCCGTCACCATATTTTCCTTACATAGAGTTTGAAGAGAACGATAGTTTAAGTGACCAAATCGCTCATGCCAAAATTTGCTCACTTCATCATTATGAGCAAAAAAAATGGAGGGAATACATGATGACCCAAAGTTGTTAAACTTATACAACCTTATGGAATCATCAGCAACGCCAGTAGCTAAAATATGTTTAGGATATTTGAGGTCCTTGATTACAACATCATGAGATCATAATTCTACTATTTTCCCTTCACCTGAATGAGTTATCGGACAAATGGAGAGAAGGTTGCATGACAAGGTAGGAACACATAGTACATCATTATACTGACCATTATCGAGATGAATGGTTCCAGATCCTACAACACCAAGAGATCTATCATCACCAACATAAATATGTTTGGTGTTACAATCATTTAAAGAAGAAAACATGGCTTTATTTTTGGCCATGTGATAAGAAGCTCCAGAATCAATGAGCCACTGATGAGAATGAGAAAAGGAAGATACATTTAATGCATAACCATATCTTTATGCTTGACAACCACAAGTAGAAAATGCCATTCCTGAAGATGAAGGTGAAGAGTGCTCCAAATTGATGTTGTGCCTCTTCATTGTTGCTTCTACGGCTTCCATGTTCTTGAAACATTTGGACTCTATATGGCCATCACGATTGCAAAATTTGTAATTTCTATCTTTCTTCTTTCCATTTTTTTATATGCCTTATCATTTTGGTGAGTTTCTTTTTCAATTTTCCATTGAAATTGCTTAGGATCCTTGTTTGGTTTCAGACCATACTTTTTAGGATACTGCTTCTTGGGATTCTTTTGATATGATTATTGTTGGGCTACTAAGGCTTTATTAGAAGCATTTCCAGAAGTGACAAGACCAAGGTGTAAGAGTTTTTCTTGTTCTCTTATCAAAGAATTGAAAAAAAAATCAAAAGAGGGGTTCTTGTAGGTGGTTCCTGAAGAAATGATGGCTTCTCTAGTGGAATGGAAGGCAAAAAATAATACAGAGTATGAAGGACCAAGCTTAGCAAGACTCAAATAGATGAGGCTACCATCTTCCTTTTTGTCCCCACAAACTTATAAAAGAAGTCTAATGGTCTTGAATTTGGACAGAAAATCTTCAATCGAGGAGAAATTATTGGGGTCCAAAGTAAGCAACTCATTTTCAAGCTTATGGGCCCCGATTTGATTTTGAATTCCAAAGACAGTATTTATCTTGTGCAAGTCTTCATGAGGAGTGTCAATGTCAAGGATACGAAATTGAAGATCTTGAGCAATGGACATTCCTATCAACCATCATTCTTGATCTTCTTTATTTCCTATTTAGCGACTTTATCATCATAATAAGGTTTAGTTTCTACCCCTGTGGCTATTTTTTAAAGCCCTTTACTTCTAATTATATCTACCATGTAAGGTAGCCATTGGAAATAATTGTTGTCGTTAAGAATAACCGAGCATGAAATTTCCATTTTTTTAAAAAACTGAAGCAAAGAAAAGCTGAAACTAATTGCTCCAATGGAAAGATCTCAAAAAACTATGCCATTTAAAAAAAAAAAGGCTTGAAAAATGGCTTCCGAATGAAGAAGTTATGCCTTTTTGAAAAAACAAGTTGAAGATGCCAAATAGTTACGGGAACAGGATGAAGTGCGATTTTTTTTTTTTTAAATTCCGCCCCTTGTAACAATTTTTTTTTACAAAAGAAGCTTGAGAAAGAGATTTGAACCCAAGACCTCTATTCTCATAAACTAACCCCTCACCAAGTGAGATAGTATAAGGATTGTGTTATTGTTTGAAAGGAGGAAGGGTTTTTTTATTTTTTTACTCTTTGGTGTGCGTGGCTTTTCCTGCACAAAAAAACACAAAAACCAAGCAAAAAAAAAAAAAAAAACCAAATTCAACCCTTAGGGTAGAATGTTATATTTCTGGTTAGCCTTACCGGCAACTATCAATTTTTCCACTATTTCTGATTTCCCGAGATCGCACTAAGATGTGGGGAAAGAGCATACATAGCAAAAAAATCCCTTTTCCTGTTTCTGATTTGCCGAGATCACATGCAATGTAGAACAAAGACCATGCACAAAGAAGAGGGTATCGATTCGGCAAATAAATAAAACCTAAAAACCGAAAATAAAGAGAGGGAACCAAACTAAGCAGAACTATTAACAAATATAACTGCAAAACAGATGATTTTACCTCCATATCTAAACTATCATAACTTGGGCAGTCATAAACCTTTTTGCATGAAACGAAAGTTGTTTCTCACTGCAACAGACGCTCCAAACACAACAGAGTAGTTCTCCAAGCCCAAAAATGTTTATAAATAGTAGATCTACAAAACGACATTTGCATGCAGTCAAACCGGTTTCGGATTTTGATCAACAATGGATATGGCTCTCAAAATAGATCTTCTACTATGTAGGAATTTACAGGGTAAGTTCCATAGATAAAAAACCAAAGGTCACTTCTCACAAACATATCACAAATCAATACACCAGTATAATCACGTGGTTAAAACCCTCAAAGAGGGAAACAGTCCACAGCCTGAGCCAACACGGCCACTTTAGGCAATTTATTAATATAAAAGAAAAGTTGCATATGTTTCTCTCATAAATGGTTATCGGATAAATGATCCTCCATGCTCTTGAAATAGATATCATGGACCAATTAGGAGTTAAGCCACGTATCAAGTGTCGTTAATACCAAGGTGAGAGATAACCATCGGATCACTATAGATCGTGATCGTCAGATTATAAGTTACAAATATACATGGTAAAGAAACACACTTTACCTAACTCTACACTAGAATAAGTTATTCTTAACATTTCCTATGTGTCAGAATATCCTAACGTATTTCACTTCCTTGTTAAGACAGTTTAGCAATCAATATTTTAGATAAAATTAATGGTGTAAAATATAGTCAATAATGTTATATATGCCATGTTGTACACTATGAAAGAGTCTTGAGACTTGTGTTATGCATTTTATATATGCCATTGTAATGTTCATTCACATAAATTAACCCTAAATAAAAAAATTTTACCATAACTTCCCATTCTAGTTAGTTTAGGAATTCATTGACCAAGATTATAATTGTTGAAAACCAAGAATCTTACCTTAATTCTTTTTACTAGAAATTGAAAAATGTAAAGTCACTATCTACAAAATAAACTATATATATATATATATATATATATATATATATATATATATATATATATATATATATATATATATATTCTCATATTTCAATCGTAAACGATGTGTCAAGTGACACTACGATGTCATACGATAGCCTTTTGGGTTCATCACACTATACAATTGTTATATTCATAATTATTATAAAGTTTAAAAGGTTGATTGCTCCCGTTTCGAGATGGATTAAATAAACCCTTCATGGTCATAACTATGTTGATGGTAAAAATAATAATCTTGGCATATGCTATCCTTTTAATGGGTTAGGAGTTTAATATGATATTTATGGACCTGACAGTCCATAACATCGATTTATGCTGTGATCCCATTGCGTTGGCATGCGACTCTGTTTCCTCTGTAGATCTCCTCACTACATCGACGGTGGAGGTTGATCCAGGTTTTGTTAGGGTATTATCCTACCCCCATCTGAACCTTAACGACTTAATTCCTGCGCCTCCGTTGCCACTGTCTTTGAGCTCTACAACCATGGGGTTTCCTCTGTGCATATTTTTTCCCACAAAGGCTCAGGAAATGACGAGGCTGCTATGCCGGTGTGTTTCTTCTTACTACCGAAATCTCTGATATTTATTTTTGGATGAGAAATTGTGATTAGGATTTCCATCGCTGGTTAGTAAAATGCCTCCGCATTTATTTTTTCAACAGAGGTTCGACCACATTGTGGCCATGGCACATAGGTTTATGATAAGCTCTTCGTGTGGGTATTTATTTGATGGAATTTATCCTCTGCTTCAGTCACTGGTAATTTTCCTTATTCGGTTTAAGTAGGAATTTGCTTTTTTTCCTTTTCCTACCTTCTGAATCTAAATCTTCCCATTATATATATTGTGACTATACACATTCTCATACCCAGAATTACAATTTTGTTTTGCAGGTTCGAGAGCACATTGTTTCTGGTCGAGGCAAGGTAATGATGTTCATTTACTCCTAGTTTAGAATTCTTGGGTTACAAATGTTTTGATTTAAGTTTTATTAACTGATACGTGTTCTTCACGTTGCAGGTCCATCCATGCTTTCCTTTGGCGGATTTTCCTTCTCCTACAATAGTTACATACTGAAAAATATTCATTTTCTTTCAGGTGCATTTTGTAATTCCTCAGTTTTTTGTTTAGCTATTTCTCAATGTTGTTTCTCTAGCTCAAGGGTTTTCATTCATGCTAACCCTTTGAGCGTTTAATTATAATTTATTTCCCTATAGAAGTCGAGGGTAGTTAACTCTAACATTGACATGGTTTTAATTGGTCATTTTTGTTAATTATCCTTTAGTTTCGTAAAGTTACCCCTAAGGGTTTTTAGTTACCGCTTGCTACACACACACACACACACACACACACACACACACATATATATCCCATCGGCACCACCAAAAATGATGTCATGGGTTGTCTATATTTCACATAGTGTTGGCATTGAAACCACCCAAGATTTTAATTTAATTTTCGAATCGTGAGGTTCCACTTTGGTTATTTAATAATTTATGAATTACTAAGTTTTGTGGATTTACAATCCTTTGTTCTCTGTTATTTAAACTTTGATAGGACTGTGCTCGAGTTCAAATTTTCCTGTGATAGTTCCCATTCTAATTTTCAATATTATCTTTGTTCCTGTTGGGTGCATGATTTTGGTTTCTTCCTTAAGATTTCTAGTTGATAATTTGCGATGCTCTATGGTTCCTCCATTTGAATACTTTCCAGGTTATGTTTAAAGGAAATAGTATTCAGAGTTTTTATTGTCTATGAATAATATTTTCTTCATTTTCTCTGCAAACTATTAATATTTGTAAATATATAATATATATTTGTGAAGAATTAGTGGATTTAAGACTATATAATGTTATGAATAAGAATTGCCAGTTCTTTCAGAATATTTATTTCATACAGTAACTTCTGTTTTTACTTAAAAGTTTAATAATTCTTCAATTTATGCTATTTGCATCTGCTTCTAGCTTTATTCTAGATGACTGTCGAGGCCACTCTAGGGGGATTTTTCCCTTAGTCTATGTAGTAGTTAAATTCTTCCTACATGACAGACAGTGTTTTTCTTGGGATTTTCTTCCTAAGTTTAAACTGTCAAACCTGGTATGTTTACAATTTCCACCAAGGGTTATCTAATCATTTCTTTTTATTCTCTTACGCAAGAGGATTTGCAATATATAATGATGAAATCCATAAGAAAGGAAACTTTTCCTTAAGCTATTTCCTACAGATATTTCTACTTATGTAAGTTCTTTTTCCAGAAAATCACATAAAATAAATTTTTTGTTTCTATATGTGAGCATACATTTCATATGGAATATACAAGATTCTTTTCCATTTAAACTTACTTATCTCACTTTATGTAAACTCTGATGGCTTCCTCCCAATTTGAGTGCCTAAATTATGTCCTCTACTCCCCTCATGCTCCTCACCAAAGTAGGAATCACAACAGTATATTTATCCAAGGAGGTAGACCTCAAGACTTCTGTCGAGTCTCTTCACTTAATGAGATAGTAGAGCTCCACTGGTTTTCCACTTGCTCTGGATGCTCTCTTCCTCCAGCTTCCCAGTTGCTGCTCTTTGCCTATACAGAACCCCTTTCCTCCTCTAGGATTCTCTTTTTATTCCCCAGAGGAAAGGTAATTTCTAGTAACTTCTTAATTCAACTACTTTGGAGTCTTGGAAACTTTTTACCAACAGATTCATCGCATCATACCATAATTGAAACTTTATTTTCAAAATTAAGGAAATTTGATTCACAAATTTTTATTAACATATTTTTCAATATGGTAACTTAAATTAAATACTTCAATGTCTAATTAAAATGTCTTTTAACAAAATAATCATTAACTACGGGTGTTACAACTTCCCTCGCTTAAAATGAACACCATCCTCGGTGTTATACCATTCCAGTGAACAGTTCTGGATATGCCTCCCACACAAATTTTTCATCCTTCCAAGTCACCTCCTCTAGGCTAAAGTGCTTCCATTTCACTTTAACTTGGGTGATAACTCACTTCAAGAGCGTTATTTCTCTCTGTTTGATGATATGTTGAGGCTCTACCAGAAAATTTCCATCCGGTTTGACCTGAACATTCTGCCAATGTATTACGTGTTAAGGATCATGGATGTATATTTTAAGCACAAACACATGGAACACATTATGCACTTTTATGTGTCCTGGTAAAGCTAATTGATAGGCCCATGGTACCACCCTTTCCAAGTATTGGAAAAGCCCACAGAAGCAGGGAGAAAATCTGGCACAGGTAGTCCACCTCATTGTACTCTTCTTGGGTCTGTTTCTAACATAGACATGGCCACCCACTTCAAATTCCTCGTAGGTCATTTTCTGATCTGCATACACTTGTTTTATATCTTGCACATTCCTCAAATTTTGTCGAATATTCTTAACTTCTCCCTCCATCTCAGCCAACATCTCTAGTCCAAGCATTAGTCTTGTTTCGAGATTGCTCCAATTAATAGGCGTCTGACGTTGTCTTCTGTATAGAGCTTCAAATAGGCTCATTTTGAGTGATTATTGATAACCATTATTATAAGGAAATTCTACCAAGTGTAGGTAATCTTCCCATTTTTTTGGTTGCTGTGTTACATACATTGGTAGCATGTCTTCCAAAATTTGGTTTACCCATTTAGTTTTCCCATATGTGTAAGGATGGTAAGCCATACTAAACTAGATTTGAGTGCCTAACCTAGTAAATAGTTCCTTCCAAAAGGCTAAAGTAAACTTCACATCTCTTTCTAAGATTAATATTTTTTGTATACCATGCAATTTGAATATTTCTGTCATAAAGATGTCAGCAATTTGTACAGTGTTAAAATTGGACTGTAAAGGAATGAAATGGATTGCTTTGGTCATGCAATCTATAACTACAATTATTGAGTCATTATGTTGCTTTGATGTTGGTAAACTATTGGCGAGGAAGAAGGTTCCTTGGGCAAGACCCAGGTTTAGGATAGAGGCCAAAAAGGTTTCCGCAGTAGTCTAGCACAACGCCAGCATATTCACTCTGCTCCGAAGAGTATAGAGTCCCACCCGAGGAATGTCCTGACCTTAGTAAGATTAGGATCAGATCAGGTATCGACCAAGCATAACTTATAGAATAAAATAGACAGAAATAAGTGTTCCGAATAGGTGTAAATACTATGCAAAAGTTACTACTCATGAACGTGTTTAGGATGAAAAAACAAATTTAAAGTGACAAATACATTAATCTTAAACAGAGACACATTACGGAACTCAGGAAATCAAACCCAGATCATAATATATTTCATTAACAATAGGGGACAGTTACATTTCTCCTCAGAGTGATCGTGGGAGGAATGATTACAATATTATCACATAGAACATAATAGAATGAACAGAGAGAACAGAAAAAACAGAGCTCTCTTGCGGCTCTCCTCCTCTGCTTTCTATTGTACCGACCTATTGTCTACACTGACCAACTACCTATTTGTTCCTTTGCCAATGAGACTGTTAGCTTTCCCTTTCTTTCTGCTTTGTTGTTTTCTACATCTCCCTGATCATTGGGAGTTCCACTATTTTTTCTTATCAACCCCTTATGCCATATTTGCTTCTTTCCGCAACAGTCGTGCCATCTTCTCTTCATCTCTTTACAACCGTGACATCTCCTTTTCTACCATAGTTGCCCTCTGCCACCTATTACCCGCGACTAAAAAAATTTTCATTTCAAATCAAGGGCCCCAACAGGCCTCGACCACATGCTATTGACTTGTCCTGAGTCAATCCTTTTCCCGTGCCTCATTCTCCATTGGTCCACTTGCCTTCATGGCTAACCCTGCCTTCTCCTTTTCCTCTTGTTGTCCAAATAACGGCCCCAACTCAGGTACCTTTTCCAAAGCTGATGCTTTGAGTTCTTTGAAGTCAGCAATGGTCTGTTGCCATCCCATGATGAGCAGGTCCATCTCTGTGGTGACTTTTTCTACTTCTTTTTCCCGTGATATGGCCCACAAATTACTAAATATGTCCTTAATATTAATATCAGCCTCAGCAGCCATTTGTTGTAATGTTTGGGAAGTAAGTTTGACAAATTTTCTTATTTTAAAGAGGGTCCGTTTGGTTGCTACTAAATGTTCTTCAATTTTCTGTATCTTAGTCTTCAGCTCCTCCGCTTGATTGTAAAAGTGGTTAAGGCCATTGGGGTCTATGGGCTCCTAAACTTCCTTCGATACCTGCTACAGTTGCGCCGAGATCGGTTGTGACTTCATAGTCAGCAAGGTTGAACACTCATGTAGATGTTTTAGAAGGTCGTATTCTTCCTTTTTTGTGGTGCTCATAGTTTTCTGCATCTAGGTTACTTGTTTTTGTCTTTCTGTGATTTTCTCTATGTAGAGGACCGTGGGGTCTCGCAGCACTGGCCTAGTCACTAGTGCTACTTTCAGTTCTTGATTTTCAAGGCTGAGATTTGAAAATTCTATCCTAACATGAATGGATTGCTCAACCAACGTGCCAGCTGATATGTCGATCTGTATCTAGTCATTGTGAGCCATAACTATTGGCTAGAGATCCCTGAAAACTTTTGTTAACTTTTCCATTTGGTCCTGTAAGTTATATTTCTCTATCTTCAACTGATCACACTCTTCGGTAAGTGCAATGATTTGTATATGTTTCTGCTCAAATTTCTGCTGGAGGTCGGTGTGGAGACCTTCAGCTTGCTGTGCTACCCACTGAATAAAACTGTGTAATTGTGTCGTTCCCCAGGTCTGCATGCTCTCAAACCTGGATGTATCGTAATTTTGCGGTCTCTCTTGGAGTGGTTGACCATTTGCTATGGACGTAGCTGAGTGTTCCTCTGGTGATGTTGCCTGTGTTAGTTGCAGCGGCAGATTATTAGGGTTACCCATGCTTGGAGTAGGCTGAATTTGGTGGAGTATCAAGTTTTCTTGCTGAAACGGGTTCAACTCTTTGGGCAAGGGTGTTGTATCTGCACTGTAGGCTCTCCCCCGACTTAAAAGGTCTTGAAAAATGATCTGTTCAGCTATGGGTTGGTTAACCTCAGGTACTAATGTTGTACCGGAGTTAAATTCTGCCTCGTGGTCTCCATTTTTTTTACCCTTTGCTCTGACTGGGTCTTAGATGGTGGCTGAGGTAGATGGTGTTTGGGTGGAATGGTCTTTTGAAGTGAATGAGGTGTAAGTCGATGACTAGTGGGTGGAAGGCAGAGATGTATGAGTATTTAAAAATGAGTAGGGGTTGAACACAGGTAGCTCTGGAGTAACCTGGGGTTCTGTCACTAGCTCCTCTTGAATTGGGGCTCCCATATCCAAGGGTTGCAGTTGATCCTCCCTAGTGAGATCAATGACCTCGCTAGATACTACAACTTTTGCCTTTTTGGCCTTTGGAGTAGTTACTGGTGGCTTAGGTGCTTTGTTCTTTTTGGTTGGAACTATGGTGGTTGCCAGGGGTGACTTAAATAATCTGAGTGGTAAGGTCGTGACTATGGGGGTAAATTATGGAAGAAGAGGCAAAATTGGAGGCCTGAAACTCTGAAAAAGTGGGAAAAAAATGAGAATCACTCATTAGAGTTTGTATTACCTGGTTAAGACCTTGTACCTTTGTGTTCAGCTCCTCGATGATGGGTGTCAGCTACAGTCATGACACTCTGGCCATTGTTTCATCCAACATTTCCCCTGGTAGTGGATCCGCAACATGCCATCAAATGAATAGTCAGAGACCCTACTTTTGACCTCCATTACCACCCCTGGACAGGAACATACTTCGGTGTGGAAAGCTTTCTCATCAATTTGAAACTTCAACGGTTTCATTTTGAAGGTAGTTTTCGGTACACATGTTGGTCTGATGTAGGTTTGCATGTTGCTGAATCCAAATCATATCTGTGTAGAGTAATTATCTGGAAAACTCTTTGGAATTCTTTGTTTTATCACCACTACATCGACCATCTGGCTGTATCAGAACTTGAATGCCTCTTAATTCACATCCTTGGTGCTGGAGTCCCCTGATGCCTTCCAGGGTGTGAATTTCATTGCCAACGGCTGACCTTTTGTGAGTTACATAGGCTGTCTGATTCCCAAGAAATTCCATTTACACATCGCAAACGCCATGATAAGGTAACCATAGATGAACCCAGTGGCTCTCTTGTAGTTATCCTCGCAAGCTTAAAATAGCTCATTTAGCATAAATGAACACCAATTTAATTGTGTCCCCAGGATATAGTGCTCTGCAACTGAGATGGTATCAAGTGTACACTCACCCTTTTTATAATGCCCCATGGTTTTACTCGCAATCAGATAACACGAAAATTTGACTGCTAGCTTGTTAATAAGGTCTATCTTTGCCCCTTTTCCTCCTCTCTTAGTGTCATATTTCTTGGAGTAATCTCCATCTCCTGCCTTCTTCACCCTCTTTGAGACATTTTGGAATGTTGTGGAGTTATGTTTACCTTCTTGTGATAGCCCTGTCAGCTTGTGAATATCTTCCACGTGGATTGGTATTTCCTTTCCTAGCCATAGTGACCCATTCTAGATCCTACTCAATAGGAATTTTGTACACTGCATCACATCCCCTGTGGTTCCAAACACTAGAATATTTTTTAGGTTCAGTATGGCTGATTTCTAGATACCTCTGAAGTTTTGGAGTAATCTTGCCTCTTCTTGTCCTGCTTCAGTGGCATAGTTTTCCATATAGACTTGTCTCTTCATTACTGGGAATTGGAAAGAATCCATCAGGTTTGTGTCGATCAACGATGCATTATCATATTTCCCCAATAGCGACTCCATATTATGGATTCTCTCGTCGAGCTCTTACTCAATGATTGTTGGTGCTACCTTGGTCATTTTTTCTCTTCTCTGATAACTCGCAAAGCTACTCCTGCTCTTTCTTTGTAAATTCCTACCTCTTTATACTCCCTCTGGACTTCTTTTGATGATGTTTCTCTTGTTGTTTCTACTATTTCTGGTTCTAACTCAGACTTCTCTGGCATTCTCGCGCTTTATTTCATGCAAGTTATGTAATTAACCGACAGGCATGAGGTTGATAAGACCCCATAATTAATTAAATTTTCCTTCTTCCCCTGTGACTATAATCGTGTGATTAGTTACCGTGATGAGGTGGGTTCTAAAAAAGCTGATTGTGACTTCAAGAATTGGGCAGATGTGATGGGTAATGATTATGGCCTAATATGGAAAAATTATTGCGGTATGGACGATACTAATTATGGAAACTACTTCTCAAATCTCAGTAATCCTACGGACTGACGTGGGTACTATGGGTCGTGATGATAGAATGATATTCGACACATTTTTTCTCTGACATGGATGACACACTGGACACTACGCTCCCCCCGACCATAATCGGTTGTGTTGCAGTCCCCGCATCACAACTGTGAGTTTTTTTTTTGTTATTGGAGTTTTATTTATTGGGATTTCTATCTAGTCTCTTCTCAGGTGCGAGAGAGTTATTGACTCTTCCTAATATATTTTACCCTACTGAATCCCCTCGGTTGCAAGAAATATTCAAAATAAAATAATAAAACTTACTCGTGATAAGGCTTCAGGCATGTGCCATTCACCCATCCTGGTAATATCTAGCCATCCAGTTGTGCTAATAGAACTTCTCTTGAATCTCAGATTTCAATTACGTCATATGGTCCTAGCCAATGCATTCTCAGTTTATATGGGAACTTCTGGAAGTTGTTGTCATACAATAAAAATTTTCCTCAGACCGTAAACGTTTTGTGCTTGATATGGCAGTCGTGCCAAGCTTTTTGTCTTTCTTTCCGGAGAGTTTGGTGGAACTCTGCTCGAAACCTTTCCTCTTCCAGCACTTGTAGCTCTCACAATTTCTCTTTCAGCAATTCTTCCTCTGATAAGTGTAGTGACGATGAAATTAGGAGGCTCGGTATGACAAACTCAGCCGATACCACTATTTCCTTCCTGTACACCAGCTAGAGCGGTGTCTGGTTGTTTAGTATTTTGACATTTGTTCTGTACACCCACAATGTCGTTAGTATACGTTCATCCTTGTCATCTCGATCAACGTTGCAAATATTCATTAGATGATTTTCCAAAATCTTATTTATGATATTGTGCCATGAAATTTTGTAGCAGAGATGTGATCGTTGCATTGATGATCGCTTGTCAGACTTCTCAGGCAACCAAATCTGTTGATTATATTTTCAAATATGAATTGAGCTACTGTTTCGACTATGCAATCCTTTATTGGCACCGCTTCTACCCACTTGGTCAAATAGTCTATTGCGGTTATGATGTACCTGGCCTATGAGTGCCTTGCAAAAGGTGTAACTGGTCCTATAAAATGAACTGCCCACTTCTCAAATAGCTGTAGTGCTTTTACAGGGTGAAGTGGTAGCTCGTCTCTGTGTCATGGGCGTCCCGTCCTCTGACATACATCGCATTTTTTTACGAATGCCTTACTGTCCATGTGTAGTGTTGACCACCATAAGCCCACCTGTAGTATTTTCCTCACCATTGGTTTTTCTCCGACATGCCCTCCCGCAACTTCATAGTGGCATTCCCACAATATGCTTTCCCTCTCATGATCCAGGACGCATCTCCGAAAGGTTTGGTCTAACCCCATTTTATACAGGTGTCCTGCTATTAGCAGATACTCTGCTACTCTAACTACTAGATGTATTTTCTGGGTTGTTGTATATTCATTCAGACACTGTCCTCTTGTCAGATAGGTTTCTATCTGGTCTAAGTAGTTTGGGATGTCTTCTACTCTAAAAATATCAGCATTTGGCAGCTGATCATCCAGACACTACAAGGAAAATACCCTCTAGCGAAGGTTATAAAGGAGGTTTCTAGTGTTATAAAATTGGCAAAAATTGTCAAAAAAACATTTGCTAAAACATCCGTTTATGGTTACAGACGTTTTGGCCCAGATTTTAACGAAAATTCAGCACAACTAAAAAAAATGGGCGGTCGGAGGTTATTACGGATATTTTTTTCATCGGTGCACTACTCTGGCTTTAACGCACTAGTGCGTACATGTAGACGTCACCCCGGGACAGTCTCAGTCCAATGCACTGGGATTTTTAGGTGTAAAACAACACTGGGTGTAGTGTTGGTCATACAACGCATGAGGCAGTTCTAATTGGTCTTGGGATTTGTGCGGTGCTGATAGGTCGTATCAACGCACCAGTGCGTATGCTTCTATAAACACACCGGTGCACCGTATCACATAAAGGCACCGAGATTTATAGTTGATATTTCTATTCGTGTAGTGCCCATAGATCTTAAAAATGCATTGGTGCTTATAGATACGTAAACGCCCCAGTGCATCGTATCACTCAAATGCACCGATATTTTAATTGCAATCCTTATCTGTGCGGTGCCTATAGATCGTGCAAAAAAAGTGGTGCATATATATAGATAAATGCACCGGTGTATTGTAATATCCCTTTTCGGGGATATCTCTAAAACACGGCAAACTCCAACCAGAGATTGACTGGGAGGGAATTTACCGGATATGTCGCCTCTAAAAGAGGGCGAGATCTATAGGCTAGCTGGCCATTTCCAGACTCTTTATAAGAGTTAAAAACACACCAAGTGGTATAGAACTAGATATACAATATCACACGGCAACTACGACAACTCATCCAGAAAATGAATTTCTCAGCAACTCATGCCTGAAAAATGCATTATTCAGGTATTATGGATTTAGCTACCATATAATATGTATAATAATTCTTATAAACCCAAAGAAATAACATAAGCAACCTTTACTCAACTTTTAAGGGCAAAAAGGTGGGGAAAGGTGAGGATTTTGTCCCTAAAATGAGTGTATCACAAAATTGGCGTAAAATTAAGGGTCAAGGTTATGCAGTATGTTATATTAGGTTAATATGGAATTCCATGTCGAATTTCAGCTCAAAAAAATGCATTATTCTATGTTAAACAGTTCCTCCTTCCTGACTAGTCAAGAAAAACCCTGATTTCCCATGATTTTGAGTATGCAGAATTTTACTGAAGTAATGGAAGCGTTTTTTCTGAAGGAATAAGATGTAAAAAACTATGATAATTCATATAATAATTCTAAGAATATGGCATGGGAATTAAGCAATATTAAACAACCGCTTTTCATAGAAAATCCCTCCAGATTGAGGTGTTGCAAGACAAGAGAGTGATCCAGAAATGCTTCAGTGTTTTCTCTAGTATCTGTGAGACAAAATATGAATATATATAGCCAATAATAATTTATATCAGCAATAGAGTGTACAAGTGTTGAGGAAACAACGTCTCAAGAAAAGAAATGCAAGCCTCAATAATACATGTACATGAATATGAAAGAACACTATTATTTCTGCATAAAACCAGGCTATGAAAAACGTAGTCAATGATATAATGCTGCTCCAAAATAATGTAAACACATAGGTATGACAATATATGGCCCAAATACAATATGGAAGAAAAGCTCTAACCCTTATAAGCAAGAAGACCTCAATCCTCCAACGGATTGGCTGAAATACACAATATGACAAAAATGTCGGAGTTGCTGGGCAGCTACTGCAACTCCAACTGAAACCAGGTAGAGAAGCCTGAAGATGATGAGAAACTGAAGTAGACCTCCTCCAATAGATCTCCAAAGTGGAAGGCTGATCCTTACACTTGAGATCTTCCCCTCAAATCAACCTGCAAACCCTCATTGCAGATATACCATGAAAATAACGCAGTAACTGAGAGGGACTGCACAGTAGGGGCAGAATAAGTGTTGGCCTGATGCCAAGATATGAAAATCAGCTCCAATGTCTGCCAATCTAATCCTCCAAAGGAAAGAACGACTCTCCCTCTGAAAAAAAAGAGAAGGAAGTGGTGTCGTAAAGTCACCACGGAAAGACCCTACAACATAGTATTATGATGATGCAGCAATAAAGCTGTCCTTGAGGATGATGCTCAAAAAATAACCTTGCCCGAGCAGGCACTTGAAGTCCCCCGGGGCTAAGGGTGAGATCTCTGCACGGAGACACTCGGTCACACTAACCAGTGCTACAGACAGGCTAAACAGCCAGCGTGCTAAAGAAGACAAATGTCTCACTCAACTATCAATAACCAAGCATGAATGAAATTAGGAGGCTCCACCACCTTTTATAATGTTGGTTTCCCTCCAAAACCCAATGTAGCCACATCCTCATCCTTATCCACATCCTCATCCTTATCTTCACGGAAGCTTGCAGAATCTTCTAGAGTGTACATAGGCCCTCTCCTCCACCTGGTGTTGGGTCCCCCCTTGACTCCCACTTAAGTCACAACGTTGTGCTACTAGGTGGATGTCTTATTTCACTTAAGTGAGTTAGACCCTCTTCACTCACTTTTTATTTATTTACAAACTATAAATGACAAACTAAACAAAATAGAATATTCCAATTAGTTGTCGCTAATTAGGAATATTACAGTCCCCCTCGGCAAAATGTTGCTTGCCCTCAAGCAACTGCTTGAACAAGTATCCTTTCTACAAAATGTGCCTAGGTCCCAGATGCGCCACTGAATCTTCCCTGTCCTTTGCATCTCCCTGATATGAAGGGATATATTAATGCCAGGATCCCAAACTCATCTCTCATGGTACCATCCAACCAACAATCCTCTCGAATCCCATTGCCACCATGGAAAATAATAGCCCAAGTCCCACAACTCGGATTGTGCACTGCCTCTGGCTATGACTATTGCTCTAAGAGGAAAAGACCATGACTCCTGCTGTGCTATATCTGTCACGGTGTAAGCTGTCTCATCGAATTTTTACCATCTCATCACCTCTCTCCACTCAAGGCATGGAGTCTGGAATATAATGAGGAACATCTCCCTCATGTGGATCCTCCATCTCCAAGCAATCATCCAAACAAAATGAGCCACCTCCCAACAAGGGAACTCTTGAAAATCTCCTTCCACCTCAAGCTCCGGTAATGAAGGTGGGTTGAAAATATGAAGTTGGAAAGAATCATAGCTTACCCCATGTTTTCCTTCTCTCCACTCATGACAAGTGTAGAGTGTATACTGATCTTGGGCTACACAATCATTGCCCTCCAATGGCAAAGTGAAGAACAATCCTCCAAAAAAGGTTCCTCCAACAATGAAGAACAAGTTGGCCCAAAACAATCCATCCATGAAGAATAGGACATGGTCATCATGGAACATCCCAATGAGATGTTTGCTGAAGGTCTTACATGATGATACATGATGAAAAAAATCTCTCACAAAGATACAACACAATCTCATCCACTGCAGTTTCAGAAAATTACATGGGAAGTAATGCCCATGTTTCATCACATCTACTAAAGGATAGTAAATGGCTGAATGTAACAACAAAAATACATGATAAAGTACTTGCCCATGGCTTTACAATGGATGAATATCAATATTATGGCCCACCTCAGAAGAGAACAAACATTTGGCTGTGGTGGCCATATCTCCTCCCATGCTCCCATTAGAACATGTAGTGCAGAATGTGAGAATTATTCCCACTCAAAGACACATCCAGCTCATGTGTCTCCCTCATAATCAAGCCTCCCATACAAATCTGATCTATATCAGCAAATGGAGACATGATCAGCAGAAAAATGAAGGAAACGCTGAAGGTTACAAGTGATGCAAAGAGGCACCAACAACTTCCCCAACAAACACAACACAATTTTACAAGTTGCTGCTTGATAAGAGTACATGGAAAAATGTTTCTGTTAATCATGCATGTATTCATATGATACATGATATAGTGCAGAAAATGAACATACATGTGGTGATACAAAAATTTCCCAAGGCCACAAAAGAGATGGCTGCCTCCATCATGTAGATTGGCCCAATACAATTCATCGAGCAATGTGACAAGCTTACCTTCTTGTGAAGCAATGCACTGCATAAGAATGGTAAGAGTGTGCAAATCAATGAATGTATAAACAAGTTCCTCACCATATGCTGGAAGTAATATGGTACATGGGTCCATAAATGAGGCTTCCATAGTGTTTTCGCATGCTATGAAGAAGAATGAGCCATGTGCTGCAAGAAGATAATCCTCCTCAAGCTTGGAAATCCAAGTTAAGAAGAATATGTCATAGTGATAAATGTCTTTATCATCATTACCTCCTCTTTGTTCATCAAGTGAAACAAATATGAAGTGATCCTGGGACCTATGGGTTATAGATCCACCATATCTCTGCTGGGCACACTTCATCCATAAGTCTCTGCTCCCAAGCGACAACGTTGTGAGCTCATGCAAATAAGCTCCTGTCAATACAAAGCTTTGTTATTTGACATGCTCCTTGTCAAAGACTTCTCTAATAATGCTGCAACAAATGTGGAATAATTCCCAAGATGGAAGTACTTCCCAATCATCATCAAATACCAAGGAGATTGTGCCATCTCCTCCTCCTGCAACATCATACAAAGTGTGAGAGAAAATATTCCCTTGCTCTCCCAAGCAAATCAACAAAGTATTTTACTGCCTCCCCATACCTCCATCATACCAATCATGTGATGAAGACATAATGAATGATATGAGTGTCATATCAACACCATGCATCCATACTCTATGCTGCTCAATGATGCAAGTATCTAGCCATCGTATCCCCGTCATCCTACTCTTAGGAAAAGTGTTGGCCAAGTGATGGCCAAAATCTTTCAAGAGTAACCAGCACAACCAAGCCTCCTGCTGCCCGGTATCATAGTTCTGCAAGTGATGGAAAAATTCCTTCAAGAGTAACCAGCTCAGCCAAGCCTCCTGCTGCCTAGTATTATAGATCTCTCCCTAGCTCCTTGCTCCTCATCCACATCCACTCAATCACCTGTGGATGCCTTCTTCTTCTCCTCATATTATTAATCCTCCCATGAGGGCTAGCATCCTCCCAAATCAGATTCCTGCACTTCATGGGATTTTGAAATGCAAACTCCTCAAGGATCAATGAGACCCTATCAAGAATAAAATAGGTGGTAGGAAAAAACCTCCCATCATGATGTGTATGTCTCAAGGGATGTCCAACACAATCATGAGAGATGTTATCCATCCTAAGATGTCCTCCATATTATATCTGCTCTTGTGAGAAGGGAAGAAAAGCATTATGTCGAAGTGCATCTCTAATGAGATCTCTCCTTCAGACCTCCCTTTCATCCATAGTCTTCCAAAACTAATGAGGTCTTGGATCTGAAAGTAGAAGTTCCTCTTTGAGCTGAGAGGAGCTCATTGAGAAAGTGTCATCTTGAAGGGAGAAAAGGTTTCTTACTCCAAGATGTCTACCATCAATCTTCAAGGCATAAAACCCCAACCTCCACTGTGATGTACAATCCAACAATGGCTCATGAGAATGATGGTTTGATTCCTCCCTGAAATTTTCCATGTTGCACAGCGTAGTGCAACCAAGCTGCTCTTGATGTGCATTTGGAACTTCTCGTAGAGCTACAAGAGTCCCATCCTCAAAAGTGTTGGGTGCCTGAACTATTGATGCATGTGGCTGCTCCTCCATGAGTGTGACAACGTTTTCACAAGCCTCCTCAAGAGGTGATCTGATCTCTTCTTGATGAGAATAGGAAGCGCATGGTACTTCCTCCTCTTTTTCTTCAATCTTCTTGACCTCCTCAAAGGTGGATGCATTTCCTCTGGATCTGAAAAGAGTTCAGAATAAACTCAGCTTCTTCTCTATTCCGGTCTTCTTGGGCTTAGACTCACAGGGACTAGTGGATCCCTCATACATTGGAAAAGGTGACTTCCCATTGGTATGCTGCAACCTTGAAATCTGTGTTCTAGATCCTCCATTGTTCCATTTGCTTTCATCCTGCCTGAGCTGACAATAATCTTTGAAAGGAAAAGCTAATCTGAAGTCTTCCCCCTTGGACTCCCATTCTCTGAAATAATCTCCAAAGGGCATATGATCATGTTGATGTGAGATCCTCATATTTTCCATAGATAACTAGTTCCACAGGCTGAGCCAGAAATATGCTCTGATACCACTGTAATATCTCGTTTCGGGGATATCTCTAAAACACGGCAAACTCCAACCAGAGATTGACTCGGAGGGCATTTATCGGATATGTCGCCTCTAAAATAGGGCAAGATCCAGAGGCTATCTGGCCCTTTCCAGACTCTATCTAAGAGTGAAAAACACACCAAGTGGTATAGAAATAGATATACAATATCACACGGCAACTACGCAACTCATCCAGAAAATGAATTTCTCAGTAACTCATGCCTGAAAAATGAATTCTTCTAGTATGATGGCTCTAGATACCACATAATATGTCTAATAATGCTCAAAAACCCAAATAAATAACAGCAGAAACCATTACTCAACTTTTAAGGGAAAAACGGTCGGGAAAGTTTAGGATTTTGTCCCTAAAATGAGTGTATCATCCAATCTGCGTAAAATTACGGGTCAAAGTTCTAGAATATGTTATATTAGGTTAATAGG
Source organism: Pinus albicaulis (assembly GCA_034641835.2). Lineage (NCBI taxonomy): Eukaryota > Viridiplantae > Streptophyta > Pinopsida > Pinales > Pinaceae > Pinus > Pinus albicaulis. The sequence continues at coordinate 898,639,303 of CM076573.1, forward strand.
GACTTCCATGTCGAATTTAAGCTCAAAAAAAGGCGTTTTTCTACGTTAAACAGTTCCTCCTTCCCAACAAGTCAAGAAAAACCCTGATTTCCCATGACTTTGAGTATGAAGAATTTTACTGAAGCAAGGAAAGCGTTTTTTATAAAGGAACAAGATGTAAAAAACTATGAGAAATAATAGAATAACTCTAATAATATGGCATGGGAATTAAGCAAGATTAAACAACCGCTTTTCATAGAAAATCCCTCCAGATTGAGGTGCTGCAAGACAAGAGAGTGATCTAGAAACCCTTCAACATTTTCTCCAGTAGCTGTGAGACAAAAGATGAATATATATAGCCAAAAATAATGTATATCAGCAAAAGAGTGTAAAAGTATTGAGGAAACAACCTCTCAAGAAAATCAATGCAAGCCTCAATAATACATGTACATGAATATGAAAGAACACTGTTATTTCTGCATAAAACCAGGCTATGAAAAATGCATTCAATGATAGAATGCTACTCCAAAATAATTTCAACACATAGATATGAAAATATATGGCCGAAATACAATAGGGTAGCAAAGCTCTAACCCTTATAAGCAAGAATACCTCAATCCTCTAAGGGATTGACTGAAATACACAATATGACAAAAATGCCAGAGTTGTTGGGCAGCTACTACAACTCCAACTGAAACCAAGTAGAGAAGGCTGAAGATGATGAGCAACTGAAGTAGACCTCCTCCAATAGATCTCCAAAGTGGATGGCTGATCCTTACACTTGAGATCTTCCCCTCAAATTAACCTGCAAACCCTCATTGCAGATATACCATGAAAATAACGCAGTAACTGAGAGGGACTACGCAGTAGGGGTAGAATAAGTGTTGGCCTGATGCCAAGATATGAAAATCAGCTCCAATGTCTCCCAATCTAATCCTGCAAAGGAAAGAAGGACTCTCCCTCTGAAAAACAAGAGAATGAAGTGATGTCGTAAAGTCACCACGGCAACACCCTACAACACAGTATTATGTTGCTGCAGCAATAACACTGTCCTGGAGGATGATGCTAAAAAAATAACCTTGCCTGAGCAGGCAGTCGAAGTCCCCCGGGGCTAAGGGTGAGATCTCTGTACGGAGACACTCGGTCGCACTAAACAGTGCTGCAGACAGGCTAAATAACCAGCGTGCTAAGGAAGACAAATGTCTCACTCAACAATCAATAACCCAAGCATGAATGAAATGAGGAGGCTCCACCACCTTTTATAATGTTGGTTTCCCTGCAAAACACAATGTAGCCACATCCTCATTCTTATCCACATCCTCATCCTTATCTTCGCATAAGCTTGCAGAATATTCTAGAGTGTACATAGGCCCTCTCCTCCACGTGGTGTTGGGTCCCCCCTTGACTCCCACTTAAGTCACAACGTTGTGCTACTAGGTGGATGTCTTATTTCACTTAAGTGAGTTAGACCCTCTTCACTCACTTTTTATTTTTTTACAAACTATAAATGGAAAACTAAACAAAATAGAATATTCCAATTAGCTGTTGCTAATTAGGAATATTACATGTATATTTACTGACACACACCATTTTTCATGTTGTATTTCCTAGAAACATCGACCTGTGACAATCGATTTATTGTGATTGTTTTAAATTCATTATTCATCAAAATTTGACACATTATAACAATATTCATATTAATTACATTTTTATTAATGCATTTGAATGTGATGTTCGGATTAATTTGTTATATGATATCATAATTATTGTGGTTTTTAAAAATTCATTATTCATCAAAAGTCGACACATATATATCTTATAACAATATTTACATGACTTAAATTTTTATTAGTGAATTTGATAACGACGATGAATAATGAAATAACAACAATGGAGAACACAATAGAATAAATTAAAACATATTTTACGATTATATATATATATATATATATATATATATATATATATATATATATATATAAGACAATCTTTATCATATTAAATGGGACAGTTATTCGTATCCCTTTGTCTTTCAATTGCGACACTATGGCCATTACATTAAAAAAAATGTCTGATTTTACAGACATATTTCAAAAAATAAAATGTCTTGCTTTGATATCCAAACATAGTGATCATCATTCTTCGTTTGAATTGTTGTCACTGCTAGAGCTACTTCCATGACTTGTGTTATTTTCATGAATGTTTTGTTCACGACATTGATTGTTTTCTTCTTCTTCACCTTCCATCTACAAACATAAAAATAAACTGAAATGAGTGTATATACATTGCTGAGAATAATGAAAATTGCAATATTAAATAATATACATCAATGTAAATCGAAAATAAAAATGACGTACCATAGAAACAATTGACTCGTAAACTATACACATTCTTTCAAAACCATGTACCATCCCATATTTCAAATTTTATCTGTTGGCGCAGTTCCATACTTTGTTTACTGCAAGTTTTAGACCCCATAAAAAATCATATATTTAATATAAAATATGTTTTTATTCTATTAATTATAGACGGAGCTAAGTAAAACAAGATCGATAAATGCTTACAAATTCCACAATTAATTTATGATATGCCAACATATACTCACAACCCATATTTAACTCAATTTCAATCAATTCATCTGATGGTTCTTCTTTGTATGTTACCACCTGTTTGAAGAAATTCAATGATGATTTTTATAAAACAACTTAAAAAATGAAAAAATGAAATCTATTTAAGTTATTATAAGGAAGTAACAACTACTCACAAACTTAGAGATCAACCCTTTTCTTGCTTGTCGTCCTATTTTATGTGCTGAATGTGTTCCATTTTCTTTTCTTTCATGCAAATAAATTATTGAAAATTAATATTTAATGCTAAATTTTTTATTTATTGTACCTAATGATCGAAAACTTCAATGATTACATATTAAATTCGAAGCACATTGTTGTTGATATGGCTCCTCCTGCGATGCAATTTTGTCCATTTCTTTGACCATCTCCTTGTACACCTTTTTGGACATTCCTACTGGCATATTTCTGATATCAGGTCATTCAAATTTTGAGATTTTCATAATCTTACTCAAAATGTAACATGACAACAAAATGTTTAATTTTTATATTGATATATGAAAATTGAATATAAAAAATTTGATATTTATAAATAATTCCAGAAAAACATTTAAAGGAATATTACTTTTTCATTCCTTTTTTTTTTTTTTTTTCGTTTTCGCTATTAAAAGTCTGACATGTCCCATTGAACAATTCTATGGAAACTCTTCCTGTAGTTTAGATAAAATTTGGTTCTTGGAATCATTGGATATATTTTTCTATTGTAAGTGGAAAGAACATCTATACATTCATTCCACTAGATCCCTCAAACTTTTGTAAATTTTTTTCCCCTTTCCACTAACTTCCAGCACCACTCCAGATGAGCTAAGGAGTAATTCATTTTCATGTGCAAGTTCTATTTTTTTCTTTCCTTAGAACAACATTCCTTTTCTGAGTTGTTGGTCCTTATATAACATTAAACAAATGTGAACTAATACACTGTTTCACACATGCTATTGAATAATTTTAAGTATATTATTAATGATAATTAGAAAAATAAACTCATATTGGATCGATAGTATTTTTTCACTCACCTAATTCATCCTTTTGCAATTTTTCCATTAATATTTTACACTCTTCCGGTCCTAGAACATAAATAATCATATTGAGCTCCATCATTTTGTGGCCCCACATGATACACACTAAAAAATACATATTATTTAAACTTACATATAGTTCAAAAATAATATTTTTTATAAAGAACTTACATTTTTTTCTTTTCTTGATGTGTTATCAGTATTTTTGTTACTTGATCTCTTGTCAGTCATTTCTTTATCAATATGAAACCTGTACCATATCATTCATTAATATATTTATAAATAAATTCTCAACTTTTCAGGTATAAAATAAATCTCAAGACCGGTGTGCCTTTAATGAGGTATGCACCGCGGCCGGTGCATGGAAGTCTTAAAAATGCACCAAAAAATAATATAATAGACCGTAAGGTGCGTGGGGTATTATAAATGCATGATAAAAATAGTGTAATAGACTATACGGTGTTATCCTCGTAAAATGGAGCACCGATGCCCTATTTCAGATATGGCGCACTGATTTAGAAAAATTATTTTCAATTTCTTTATTACATAGTACTTGCGTGGTGCATTGCAAAATAAAGTGCACCAGTGCGTTAGGGTACGCATGGCGCACCGATAATGAAAAACCCATTTTTTCCAAAAATTCATGCAATGGCCTAATGGATTGTGATCCGACTATGAAAGTTGTCCCATGCGTTGCATTTCAATCTAAAATGAAAAACCCTAATTCTGAAATCACAGAAATAGGGAGAAGAAAGGGAAAAAAAAAAAAAATGAAGGGTTTAGGGTAAAAATCGATAAAAATGTAGAAAAAGTAAAAAAACTAATCAAATTTAATCATCATATGGTTTGAAATTCTATGATACAAGGTTTGAATCACCAGAGGTTTGGTTTCTGATTTTCTGAGTACTTCTGTTCGAAGGTATTCGCTGCTCCACAGTGCCCTCGTGCTCTCTTACTCCAGGTTTGTCTCCTGCAAATATTTGGATGAAAATTTTAGCAAAAATAGTGAAATAATGAAAAGTGTTTAGTATTTAAAGAATTATTTTATGAAATTAGATTTTCGAAAATATTTTGCTGCCCATTTTTCAAATTACCATTTTTTTTTCTTCTTAAAGAAAATAGATTTGCATTTTTTTCTTTGCGTTTATTCGTGACCAGTGCGGAAGAGTTATGAAGCACCGGTGCGTTTGAGTAATACGACGCACCGGTGCGTGCTATGATGATAAGCGTACCGGACTGTATAAAGTTCTTTTTTTGTATGTAATATCATAATAAAATAATGATAATTCTAAAGTACATGAATTTATTTTCATTATTTTCTAAACTTTATTATGTTACAAAAATTCATATTATTCTAGATTTGTTATTTTACAATTATTTTCAAATTTTCCAATTTAAATATTTGATCCAGGTGGATATTGGTGGCCACCTGCCTATTCCACTTGGGCCCCCACCATTGTCTCTTTCAGTTTTTCAGTTTTGGCATAACTTACTATTTTTAGCAGTTTTTCGGGTCCTGAACTTCCGGAGCCGTTTTGAGGCCCTAAACGACGTTTTTTGGGTATTATATTTGTTGCGATTTTGATCATCAAAATCGTCACAAAAGTTGTAGTCCTCGGATAGAGCTTTCTAATGATGTATCATGTGTGTCAAACGGAGATAGTATACCAAAGTTACGTCCCTGGGAAGTTGAAACACCAATTTACCCAAACGGGGCCCATAGTTTTGGCGCTTCATCTCCTAGGGTTAGGTTTTTGGGATGTTGAGGGTTCTCCTTTGTTTCTCAATAATAAATAGGCCCTCGAGCCTCATTGTAACTCAGTTCAGAGGCCTGTAGCCGCCACATCTCTTCTCAGAGATAGCTACCAGTGCCCTAGTTAGTTTTATTTCCATTCTGTCTGTAAGCAAATTTCAGTTCTTTGATATTAATGAAATGAAGTGTTATTTCCGCTGCATCTCTGTATTTATGGTTATGTGTTTATTCTGTTGCGTTCCTGCATAAATCCGGATCAGTGGTATCAGAGCAGGCTGCTTTTTCTCGATCCTTCTTTGTATGTCCCCAACGAGGTCGGGGTATAAGGAGCTAGGGCTTGATCTGGTGGAACCTTTGCAAGATCAGCCTCGCAAACCTCGACGGACGCCCATGGGGGACGAAAAGAAAGATGAGGGAGCAGGAGATCCTATCAAAATATTGCTCGAGGAGGCCCTCTAAAAACAAAGGAACGCGATGATGGATAGCTTTGCTCAGATCCTTCAACGGCTGCCCACCGGCGGCGCATCTGCATCCAGTAGCCACTCTGGAGTTGCGACTCCCTTTAAGGTACAAGTAAATTTTGACATTCCCATATTTGAGGGTCAAATAGATGCAGATGCCGTAGATAGATGGTTGAATCTATTAGAAGGATATTTCTCGGTTCACGACTTTTCAGACCGGGAGAAGATTATTTTTGCACTCCTCAAAGCTACCCCCCATGTTAAGGACTGGTGGGAAACCTACTGTGAGAACAAGGACCAGACAGAACCCTCTCTGTTCTCGGCCGTACCAACTTGGAATTCTTTCCAAGACGCCATCAAGGAACAGTACTATCCCGTGGGGAGCTATGAGGACAAGTACATACAATGGACCACGCTGCGACAACAAAGGGATCAAGATGTGCACGAGCTGACGAATCTGTTCCATACCCTGCGCACAAAGTTGGGTATCAAAGACTCAGAGAAACATTTGGTGCTAAAGTATCGCAGCTGTCTGCACAGATACATTCAGGAGGAAATGGAGTTCCTCGACATCTCCTCACTTGGTACGGCATACCGGTATGCTGCCAAGATTGAGCAGAAATTCAAACAAAAGAAGCAAGACTTTGGATCTGCGAATCAAAATCAAGGAAAAGGTGCTTCCAAACCGCAGAACAAAGGACAGAGCCAAGGCATGGCGGTTAAAGACAACCCGTCAAAGCCACAAGAAAATAACAACACCGTAAAGCCAAAGAAAGACACGGGAAAGTGGTGTGAGTTCCATAAGAGCTCCACTCACAACACAAGTGAGTGTCGGGCCAAGCAGTCGCTAGTGGCCGAGATGAGGGCTTCTAAGTCAGATGCATGCTCCGACTCCGAATCAGAACCTGAAAAGGGGAATGAAAAAGGGAAACAGATTATTGATGCGGAGCCTAACGCCACTGTTGCCACTACAAAGGTCCAGAAGGAGGAACCAAAAGATCCGGAGGAGGAGGAATGTCTCTTCCACTCCCAGATGTGGGTAAAGGGCTTGCCTGTACAGTTCATTGCCGACAATGGGAGCCAAAAGAACCTCATTTCAGCAGACGCCGTGAAGCGGTTGGGCTTGCCGACCACAGCTCACCCACATCCATACACCATCGGGTGGCTTCACCAAGGACGAGATCTCCGCATCAGCCAGCAGTGCTGCCCTCCCTATAGCATCAAGCCCTTCACGGATGAGGTATTATGTGACGTTGCTCCTATTGATGTTTCTGATGTATTATTAGGACAACCATACTTGTGGAAGCGTCATGCTGTGTATGAGTCTCGACCTCGTGCTGTTATTATTACTTTGGGAAACAAGTTGTACAGGATACCAGACGTACCACCTCCTACGACTATCTCTTTGGTTACTGCAAAACAATGCAGTAAGCTCATTTCCCAAACCAGGAAATTCGTTTTCCTGATGATCCGCCCCCAGGGAAAGAAGAAGACTGTGGCCACGACCTCCAGACAGGGCCCATCTGCACGACAACATCAAATGGATAAGGTCGTGGAGGAGTACAGGGACATCTTCACCTCACCCATAGGGGTTCCTCTGCACTGCCAGGTCAAACACCCGATTGATCTGACCGCAGGTGCGCCACTACCCAATGGACCGATCTATCGACGCTCTGCTCTGGAAAATGATGAAATCAAGAGGCAGATTCAGGAGATGTTGCAGAAAGGTCACATCAGACCAAGTTCATCGCCCTGTGGGAGCCCGATTGTGTTGGTACAGAAGAAGGATGGGACGTGGAGACTCTGTATTGACTATCGGGCGCTGAACAAGATCATTGTCCGGAATAAGTACCCAATCCCACAGATTGATGACCTTCTGGACCAGCTCCAAGGTGCAAAATATTTCAGTAAGATCGACCTGAAGTCTGGGTATCACCAGGTACCAATTGAACCCTCTGATGTGTGGAAGACTGCCTTCAAAGCTAAGGAAGGCCTTTTTGAATGGCTGGTCATGCCTTTCGGGTTGACGAATGATCCCGCAACCTTCATGAGGATGATGAACGACATCTTGCGCCCATTCACCAACTCATTCGTAGTGGTGTACTTGGATGACATTCTGATCTTCAGCAAGACTTGGGAAGAGCACCTTCATCACATCCGACAAGTCCTCCAAACACTGCGGCAACACAAGTTGTGTGCCAATTTGGAGAAGTGCACGTTTGGCATGACTCAGGTTCAATATCTGGGATACATTATTGATGAAAGGGGGGTGCATGTGGATCCAGCCAAGATCCAAGTCATTCGGGATTGGCCAGCCCCGACTACTATAACAGAGCTTCGCAGCTTTCTGGGTCTTGCTAATCTCTACCGTAGATTCGTGCTGGGATTCTCTCATATCACTTGGCCCTTGAGTCAAGTCACCAAAGGAGGAGCGAGAGCAAAATTCTTTTGGTCGGAACCTCAACATAAGGCGTTCAAAGAATTGAAAAATCGCCTCTGTTCTGCCCCAGTGCTCACCTTACCAGACTTGCAGCAGCCGTTTGAGATCGAGACAGATGCCTCTGACTATGCTATTGGGGTAGTTCTTACTCAACAGGGACATCCAGTGGCGTATCACAGTGAGACATTGTCTGAGATAGTTCACAAGTATCCCACCTATGACAAAGAAATGTATTCCATTGTGCAAGCCTATCGACAATGGAAGCATTACATTTTGGGGAAGGAAACAATCATCCACACAGACCACCGGCCCCTGCAGTTCATACAGACACAAGGAAAGTTGCAGAATGATCGCCATCAGAAATGGTCCACATATCTGCAACAGTTTCATTTGAACATCAAGTATAAGAAGGGTAGCACCAATCATGTTGCAGACTGCCTCAGCCGACCACCGATCATGGCGCTCACCACCGTGCTCAACTCTTGTGGGCACGAGACTTCTGATTGGCCTCTTCTCTTTGAGAATGACCCAGAATTCGGCCACACTTACAAGGCACTCTTGGGGGGTAAGCAAGTTCCAAATTTTCACCTCCAAGATGCACTTTTATGTCACCTGGGACACCTTTGTGTTCCTTCAAGCGAGTGTGCCAAGATGATATGGGAAGCACACTATAGTCGAGTCGCTGGGCATTTCGGGGTCGAGAAAATAGTGGCAATACTACAAAAGTATTTCTATTGGCCAAAACTTCGAAAGGATGTCGAGAAGCACATCAGGTCCTGCACTGCTTGTGCCATTACCAAACCAACCATCAAGAAGCAAGGCCTATATACTCCGCTGCCTACCCCTAGTCGACCTTGGGAATCCATCTCCATGGATTACATTTCGGGCCTGCCTTCTACTAAGAATGGAAATGACTGTGTTTTCGTGGTCGTTGACAGATTCTCGAAGATGGCCATCATGGCGGCCTGTAAGAAGAATATCACAGCAGAAGCCACCGCTAAACTCTTCTTTGAACGAGTGTGGGTGCACTTTGGGATCCCACAGTCTATCATATCAGATCGGGATAGCAGGTTCCTCAGCACATTTTGGTCCAGCCTCTGGTCGATGTTGGATACCAAGCTCACCAAGTCCACAGCTTTCCATCCCCAAACAGATGGCCAGACAGAGGTCGTCAACCGAATGATTGTACACATTCTACGCATGTACAATTCAAAGCATCCACGCACATGGGACGAGAGCCTCCCTTATGTACAACATAGTTATAATCGGGCTCTCCACAGTTCAATCGGCCATAGCCCCTTTCAGGTGGGCTTGGGATTCCAGCCACTATGTCCCATTGACGTCGCCATGCCATTTGCAACTGCTCAGGCCAATTCAGCTCATGTCCAGTCTGAAGTTGACAAAGCCAGTAGCTTCATCGAGCGCATTCAACACATCCGCCAACAAGTTCATGATATATTGGACAGAGCCAATGCCAAGTACAAGCAACGCCATGATCAACACCGGGTGCCACACAACTTCCAGGTGGGTGACAAAGTATGGCTACATTTGGAGAAGGAGCGCCTCACTGGACCCCACCGCAAGCTTCGCCCGCTCCGATACGGGCCGTACACCATCACCAAGGCTGTAGGGAACAATGCATTCGAGCTCAGTATTCCACCATTCCTGGGTCTGCACCCAGTCTTCAATGTGGATCGCCTTCGTCCTTACTTCCCACCTCTACTGGACACCTCGGACATTGCAGAACAACTCACACCAACTGAGTTAAATCCAGACTGCATGGAACAGGCCACCACAGATTGCATTATGGACATGCAAATCAAGAACACTCGCCAGCAGCAGATCCAACTATATCGGGTTGTCAAAGCTGGCCAACTCCTGCACCAAGGAAAGTGGTTCACCAGGGACCAAGTTCAGCAGAAATTTCCTCATCTCATGGAGGAACTTAACGCAATGGGAACCATTGCTTCCTAAGGGGGGAGGAATGATCCAGGTGGATATTGGTGGCCACCCGCCTATTCCACTTGGGCCCCCACCATTGTCTCTTTCAGTTTTTCAGTTTTGGCATAACTTACTATTTTTAGCAGTTTTTTGGGTCCTGAACTTCCGGAGCCGTTTTGAGGCCCTAAACGATGTTTTTTGGGTATTAAATTTGTTTCAATTTCGATCATCAAAATTGTCACAAAAGTTGTAGTCCTCGGATAGAGCTTTCTAATGATGTATCATGTGCGTCAAACGGAGATAGTATGCCAAAGTTACGTCCCTGGGAAGTTGAAACACCAATTTACCCAAACGGGGCCCATAGTTTTGGCGCTTCATCTCCTAGGGTTAGTTTTTTGGGATGTTGAGGGTTCTCCATTGTTTCTCAATAATAAATAGGCCCTCGAGCCTCATTGTAACTCAGTTCAGAGGCCTGTAGCCGCCACATCTCTTCTCAGAGATAGCTACCAGCACCCTAGCTAGTTTTATTTCCATTCTTTCTGTAAGCAAATTTCAGTTCTTTGATATTAATGAAATGAAGTGTTATTTCCGTTGCATCTCTGTATTTATGGTTATGTGTTTATTTTGTTGCGTTCCTGCATAAATCCAGATCAATATTCTAATAAAATCATTTCACATTAATACAATTAAATTTTCACATTAATAGAATTAAAATTTTACAAATATTTTACATACAATTACAATTAGAATTACAATTACAATTTTAATTTTACATACAATTACATTTACAATTACAATTAAAATTTTACATACAATTGCAATTAAAATTACAATTATAAATACAATTACAATTTTAGAATTTTACATAGAATTACAATTTTACAATTTTTATATATATAATTACAATCATTTCAAAATAAATTAAATATTACAATTACAATTAAAATTTTATATTAAATATTTTACATTTTAAATTAAAAATACAAATACAATTTTAAATTTTACATACAATTAAAATTTAAATTTCAATTACAATCACGACATAATATTTAATAAATATAATGGTCATTTGATATTAAATTAATTAATAAACATCATCACGATCATGATTACCATCATACAAACATCATATTTGAATAAAAAACACATTCAAACATCAAATTAACATTATATATTAACATCATCACAACACAAACATCAAATATACATCCCATGTCAAATAACTCATGCTATCACATATACACATCTATATGCAAGCTAAAAATTAAATGAACATATCGAACATGAACTGACAATATGCACATCATAATGATCACCAACATGTAATTTAAGTACAACTGCAACATGAACATAAAATACATGGACCTTATATATATATAACTGAATAATGTTAAAAATATACAACTGTAATATAAATTTCATGGATCGGCTAGTGGTGGCACTACAACATCAATAGAAGTACAAGTGGAGGTCTTCTTATTAAATGGTGTAGCCTCGACTATTGATAGTCGAGCCTACTCATGATCATGACTAGTACTGATGGATGCATCAGCTGGTGGTAGTACAACATTAATATAAGAAGTAGTAATGGAGGCATGCTCAGTCAATAGTGCAGCCTCGACGGTTGATGGTCCAGCTTGCTCGTGATCATGACTAGTACTAATAGATGCTGCAGGCTGGTGACTAGTGGACCTGGCCGATGGTCCAGCTACCTCATATCCATGATGACTGCTAGATGCTACTAGTGGAGCCTCATGCTCATTAGGCACCGTGCAAGGTGAAAGATCATGAAATGATGAGTTTCTCCTCGTAGACTATCCATCACGTGTGGCGGCTCGACGACACCTATATCATGCGAGAGTCCTACCCAGTCACGTAACAACTGTCATAGCTCCTATGAAATGCTGCATCAGGTTGTAAATGTCACATAGCATGCCTCTCCACATCTGTAATACCCTATCATCAACATGTATGTCTCTTTAATGAGGAGGCCTGATGTCCACGTCAACAATAAATGCACTGAGTTGGTTTCCCAACTCCATCCTATATCTAGTTTCAGGTCGACCATGCCTAGAAAAAGGCGGTACTGGTGCACCAGCAGGAGGATGTCTCTTTGCACCGGCCTCATCATGATCATGATCCTCGACATCAATGATGTCCTGATCGTCATTAGGATCCACACCTAGATCATGTGGTGGTTCCTTCATCTCCTCGCCATCAAAAGAGCCAATGTCTGCAAAATATATAGATGTACACAACAATAATTAGAGAATTTCATTACACAATTTAATAAAAACAAGTTAAAGAACATGTTAGAATAAATATAAATAAAATAGTAATATTACCTCTATCATCTACCGGCTCATCATCTATGAAGAGAATGTTGGCACACCCTCGCCAATATAATCTAGCATAAGGCCATGGGACCATAATGAAGGGATGGAATTGATTGTCAACACTGGCTAGTAAGTCCAGTGCATCATGCAATATCGTGATGAGAAGCATAATATCTCCCCTCTTGGGCATCATCTGCCCCCACATGTGAATTTGGGCCTCCAAAATTGGCCTACGAGGCTGTTGAACAAAAGTAGGCCTCATCTCTAGAAACCTGTCTAAAAATAAACAAAAAAGCTCTGAAGAAAAAGGGAAGTTGACCCTCCCTTGTGCATGAGCATGACATCTATCTAAGGCCATACAAAACTACCGCAAAAAAATGGCAGACCACCTGACAAGTCGTGGCTCTTGTACTAAAGAATCAACATAATATAAAAGTGAGCAACTAATGCATTTCCCATCACTGGTGTTGCACGAAATGGTTGAAATGATAAGAGAAAGGCACTGCATGTCCTGTCTACCAAATGAACCTATACGTAACTGACCTCCAGGTACCTAAAACTATGATGGAGATAGTACATGTGCTCCAATGTATCTCTAGGAGTAAAATAACTAACTTACTGCTACAGAACTAGCTGGAACCTCTGGGAATGAGGGAAAATCCACCCCTCTCCTCGATAGTCCTGTAATAAAATAAATATCCTCCTTATTGGGTGTGTACCACTGGTCAGGACCAACCTGGAAGGACATTCCACCTATGGATAAGATATCTCAAAAACACACTATGGGCCTTTAGGGAAGTAGCCTCATCATAGAACTTGAGGAGGCCTACCTGCCTTAGGATCCCGTTGGTATCTACTGTAATACGGCAAGGGTATGCATCTGTCTCCCTCTCTCATGCCTCCCACTGGAAAATCATGTCATATTGTTCCACCTATTGTTGCTGATGTTCCTCCTCTTCTCTCTAAATCATTGACATATTAAATAATTTTTTTTAATTAAAACATACATGTATTTAGGAATATATATATATATATATATATATATATATATATATATATTGAAAAAAAAAATAGACTAGTCGTTGCGCCACAAAAATAGTCACACACTGATTCCGGTGCGGCTTGTGTTTGTAGCGCCTCGGTGGTGGTGCCCCAAATAAAATACAACGCACCAGGCTCGGTGGAGCTAAAATTTTTTCAAGAACCGTTGACTATATATGATGTCAGAATAGTGGTGTGTTGACTGAAATATATTGCCGAGAGCATATAGTCATGTCAGTGCACCGACTTCCTGACAATTACATAGTCGACAATGCGGTCTTTTACCCAGCCGCACCGTTGACCCTTTCACAATGCCGAATGCAGTGCGCTGACAGACTCCGGGGCGGATAATTCTGTCAACGCATCGCACTGCTATTCCCATGGTCAACGGTGCGCCTGGCTAAATGAGTGCACCGCATTTTATTATTTTGATTTAAAATAATGCGGGGCACCTTTCGGTACTGCCAGGGAAATGGTTCGGATACCATTAGCACCGATGGCAGTGCGGCCTGTAAATTTTATAGGCAACACCACTATCCGATGCGAGCCGAATGGCTCTGGTGCATTGCACGACCATTTTTTTTCTTTTTTAATGGTTATTTTTAAGGTTATTTCAAATTCTAATTCGCTGAAAATATTAATTATGGGAAAACTAGAAAAATACCTGTACATTTCGCCATCAAGGAGACATATTGGCTGTAGAATTTGCAAAAGATAATTTGCCCATCGTTTTTCAAAATGGAAGCTAGAGATTGGTGGCCAATGCACAACAGTAGTGCATGCAATGGGTGCAATGGGAGCACCGATGTCAAGGCAGCTTAGAGAAGGGAAAATGGCACCGGTGTTTGAGAGCTCTCAAGCACTATGGAAAGTGAAAAATGTACATTTTTGGCCATAATTTTTTTTATTTAACCGTGTTCTGGTGCGCACGGTTTTATAGGTGCACCGGTACGCTTACTTACAACTGCACTGGGCGGTGTCAGATTTGGGACGTTGTTTATGATGCATTGGAGCGGTTCCTTGACACCACACAGGGATGTTTCGGTTTTGGTGCGAAGTTTTGATGATGCATTGGGGCGGAATATTCGTAAAGCACTGATACGGAATAGTCGTAAAGCATTGGTTTTCTGGCCGTAAATTTTTTTATTTAACGTTATTCTGGTGCGTGCATTTTATAGGTGCACCGGTGGTCTTGGATAAGAATGCACCGACACGTTTCTATTTTGGCACGGTGTTTTATGATGCACCAACACGGAAGAGTTGTGAAGCACTAGTGCGTTACCGTAATAGGACGCCCCGGGCGGGTGTGTACATTGCGCATGGTGTCCAATGTGCCAATGTTTTGTGCGCACCGAGATTTCTATGGTAGAGCGCACCATTAAATGAGAGCTCAAGAGCACTGAAAAATGAAAAATCCGGGTTTTTTGCCGTAATTTTTTTCTTTATTTTACCTTTTTCTGGCACGCGTGGTTTATAGGTGCACCCGTTCTATTTCCTATAAACGCACCAGTCGGTTTGTGTTTTGGTGTGTTTTTTTATGATGGACCAACGCGGTTTCTTATTACCAAATAGGGCGGTTTTGGTTTCGGCGTGGTTTTTTATAATTCACTAGCGCGGAAGGGTTGTGAAGCACTGGTGCTCTATAATAATATGACGCACCGGGAAGGTGTGTATGGAGTGCATGATGTTCGGTGTGCCAATTTTTCGTGTGCACTGGTGCTTTCAAGTTTCAAGAGCATCAACGCGATGTTTAATGATAAGCACACCAAGTTAAAAACATCTGCAAAACCCTCTGCCCGCCAACCTCTTATAGCCTCCGCCAAAAATGGATGTATGGGGTATTTTTCTGTGGGGTTCCTCAAAAACATATGCTAGAGGGTATTTTCCTTGTAGTGAGAGACTCTCCATTTTCTCTGTTTTCTAGCCTTGACAAGTGGTCAGGACCCATGTTCAGTCTCTCGGGTTTCACTATCACCTCGAAGGTGAACTCCTGAAACAATAGGAGCCATCTGTAGATTCTTCCCTCCAAGATTGGTTTTTTTACTTGGTAATTTAAAGTTGAATGGTCTGTGAAAAACTTAAGCATACCTCCTAGTAGGTAGTGGCGAAACTTTTGAAGGGAATACACCATTTTCAACTCTTCGTGCTCTATTGTGATGTAGCTCCTTTCAGTTGTTGATAACTCACAACTTGCAAAATAAACTGGGTGATCCGCTGAATTATCTCCTGGTTGAGCCAAAAATACTCCAAGTGTGATGCTGGAGGCATCAATGTGGACATGAAATTTCTTGTCCCAATTAGGGTGAACTAATATGGGTTCACTTGCCAACTTTTCTAGGTATTCAGGGTCATAGTGCAGTCTTCTGTCCAACTGAACTGCTCTGATTTTCACAACAACTTCTCTAATGGGGCCGTTATATTCGCATAGTTGCTGATGAATTGCCTATAGTTGCCTCTATGGCCTAGCAACGACCTCAACTGATTCATATTTTTTGGTGCATCGATGTTAATTATAACTGTCACTTTTACTGGATCAACGCAAACCACTTTTTTCCATACAACATGTCCTAGCAGTGTTCCAAAGGTTACTGCAAAGATGCACTTCTTGAGGTTTAATGAAATTTGGAGTTGGCTACATCTGTCGAACATTATCTTCAATAACATTGCATGGTCCTTTAACAGGTTGTAGACTGTCTAGTCTCCCATATAGACTTCTAGGAATTTGTGGTAGTATTCCCCAAACACTGCTATGACAATTCGTGAAAATACTATTGGTGCATTTTTCAACCCGAATGGCATTACATGATATGCAAGTGAGCACCATTTGGTTGTGAAAGTTGTCACCTTCTTATATTATTCATCTGTCCTTACCTGATGGTATTCCGAAAATCCATCTGTAAATGAATAAACCTCATTCCCCATAACATTTTCGAGAACCTTATCACTGAACGGAGTATGGAATGGGTCATATATGCATGCATTTTTTAGGCTCCTATAGTCAACAGAGACTCAAATTTCAGACTTTTCTTTTTTATTTTGTATGACTATAAGACTTACCCACTCTGCTTCTTCCACTGAGAATATCAACCCTTCCTTTAGCATCTTATCAATCTCTGCCTTGACTTTTTCTTTCACTCTTGGATTTAGAAGATAGAGTCTGTGCTTGACTGGTCTTGTGTTGGGCTTCAAAATTATACGCATCTCCTCCATGTCTCCCTTCATTCCTTTCAACTTCTCTACTGACGATGGGAAGAAGTATTCATATTATTGTAGCAGATTAAATATCTCCATAGTCGTCTCAGCATCCCAATAATAACCAATTGACGCAAGTTTGGGCTTTTCCTCTGTCTTGATGTTCATCTTCTTGGTCTTCAATGGTAGAAGATGAATTCCTTCTGTTGTCAGTCCTTCTTTAATACCCCTCTCCCCCTATTTTTCTTGGAAATACAGATTTCTAAGACCTTCTAGATCATCATCATCCATCTTGTTGTTTATATTTTTGAATACTACTGACTGTCTGATGCCTTGGTTTGGGAGTGGTTATGTTCCGTCCTCCTGAATATCTAGAAAGAACGATACCCTTTTAATGGCCTACAATTCTTGGGTGACTGGTTTTGTTTTTCCTTCAAAGGAGAAGCATTGTGTAAATTGATCCACAACTGCTTGCCAAGTATTAGTTTCTCTTTTCTTCTCTTCAATTAGGTACCAAGCCTTTAGAATCGAATGCAGTGTATCTAAAAACTTGTGTGCTGAGAGCTCCTCTAGGTATCCTGCATTCTTCCATTGCTCTTCACAACATTACAAATGTTTTCTGGGGTCTGAGTCCCCTTGGTACTTTTTAGTGAATTGTGGTCCCTCTTCTTCCTTGAACCTAACTTTCAATGCCGTTACAAATTTGTCCCATCATGATATGGAATTGCGGTGGTTGCTCCACCACCTTGTTGATGTGGATTGTAATGCCACATCCATGAGTGGGACCCTATGGTCCACTGGTACCTTATCTTCTATTCTGGAAATAAAGGTATTTACAGCATTCATATTTGACAGAGTTGGATATTCTCTTACCTCAGTTCTGATCCAGTTGATCCTTCTAATGTTAGCACATTTTCTTGTATATGTCTCATATCCCCCCTGCTGCCAAACATCCTAGTCTATCTCTAAGCCTAAGTATGAACTTTGAACACTTCTCCAACTCACCGCCCCCCGTGATGTTGGGTTGATATAATAATCTATTTTACCTATTGTCATTTTATAAAGATGATCAAGAAGCTGAGCATCTTCTCTGTTGTTGACAGAATCTATGTATCAGGGACCTTGATATGGGTCGAATGGTTGGGTGACCCTGACTTCCCTGTCTTCAAATATGATCAGTTCCTTATTTCAATCTATTACTGCATAGTTCTCAAAATCCTAGTTGATCCCCAATAATGCTAGATAGGGATCCTTATCCCCCATAATGTCTATCACCTCGAAGTCTATGTAGGTCTTAACCCCTACAACATCTACTTCAACCTCCTCCAGCCTGCCTATGTGAAAAAGCCAGTATTTATTTTCCATGTGAAGCCTTCTTGGTCACAGTTATAACATTGTACTAGTACTCTCCCTCCAACTTGATGTCCTCTCATGCCTCCCCCTTGTCCCCTGGGAGCCTCATCCAATCTATATGAAGGCCTATCCGATCATTCCGATAATGCATCCAGAGCCCTACACTGGTCTGTGTTGTGTGTTGTGGAAGCAGAGAACTCAAAGTATATGTTGTTCGATGCGTTAGAGTACTTTTGCAAGATTAGGCATAGGCGGGGCAGATGATCATTGCTTTTTCATATCTCATAATATTTAGTTGCGGCCTAATTCTGTTGCACGGGAAACCTTGGGTACTAATGTTGTGGCAGATATAATCCTTGAGTGTTTATATGTGCAACTCATCCTACTGGAAAATCTCCCTGTGCCCCTATTGTCGATATCCCCACATTCTAGCCCCGCAACCTTGGACATTTGGTTACCACATGTCCCTCCATTAGACATTGTGTACACCATACATTTGGTCTTACCGACCTCATTGGTTGAGTCTCTTTCAAATTTTCTTTTATACTAGATATATGATGTTGTAACCCCAATATGGAAGGGTCTTGAGCTGCGGCCCCTCTTTTGAACTATTGCGGATATCCCACCATGGCCTCTATCTTCATAGCTTTCTCCAATGCATCTTGTAATGTGTCGATCTTATGTTGTGTTAACAGAGTTCCTGTTAATGAAAGAAGGGCCTTGATGAACCAATCTCTCTGATGATTTGGATCGATTGGGTAACTTAGTTTTCCAACTGCATCCCCTAATCTTCTCATCAGATCCCATGCAGTTTTCCCTTCTCACTACTTAATCTCCCACATTTTGGATAAGCCTTGCTAATCTGTTTGGGGTAACTTGAATTCTTTAACGAATTCTCTCTTTACATTGTCTATCACTGGGTTCTGATGAGCTTCCGACCATTTGATAAACCAGCATAGAGCTCTCTCCATAAGAGTATTTTGGAATTCGATCAACTTGTCTACCTTTGGTGCCTATCGAGCCCTCCATATGGCCTCGCAGAGATACCAGTGTTGTTCCACATCATCATTACCCCTTCTAGAGAACTATGGGTATCGGGTAAATGATCCTGCCATGATTTCTTGTGTGGGTGCTACTAAAATAAAACCCATGTTTCTCGGATGTGAAATGGTATTACCAGCACTACTGCTACTATTTATTACTGTTGTAGACTGAACACTATTCAACTTACTCAATTCTGGTAACTTAACAAAAATTTCACCTAGTGGCTAATAGAGTACAAGGGGAAGGTCGGGACTAGAGCTACTTGAACTTTGGGGAATAGAGTTACCTTGAGTTATGGGTGTCAGTCCCTCTCGGAATAGTTGCTCCATCGTAAGATGCAACTCCACATCGGACATCTCCTCGGGGCACGCATCCTCTACGTCAGACTTCTTTCTCTTCTCTGTTTGGGCTGGGCTCCTATACACCTGTGAAACTTCCTTGATGGTCCCTCGTATTTAATGGGAACCCATTGGACCGTCCATATCCTTTGTCATCTGAGGCACCTTCTCCTTGTCCTTTCGATTACTTTCCCGGTTATCCAACTCCTTCATTGCCCTTTCTTGCCACTTCTCAGCGATTTGTGCCCTCCAATGTGCTCATCGCTCTGTCAACCTACTGGAGGTCTCGGCATCCATATCCCTATTCCCCCTTCCAACATACTTGTAGAATCTCTCCCTCAGCTCCTTGCCCTAGTACTGGAGGTTTAAGTCTCCATCTCATATTTTTGAAGCTCCGTCAATCCTTCATATGACATTAAGGCTTTGATCCACAGAGGGATCTCATTCAACAAATGTCCTTGCATTCTTGATATGAATATGTCTTCTGATTTTGAGAAACAATGGTAACACTCAGCTACGAATTCTACTATGTATCATTCCAAGGTAGATTGCACCCAGAAATCTACAGCTCGGGTCAAATTGGTACAATGGAGTGCTACCAGATCTACGTGCAACCACTTGCGACAGACCTTTCGCGAGCTTCCTTGGACTGTTTTGACTTCTACTCTCTATAGCCAATTATAGAGTTCCTCTGAAAAATTTCCCCAGAAGATCTTGTATATATCACTCACAAATTCAGAGAATAGAACCCGATCCTTAACAGTTTTCTCCCTCTTTTGTCTCAACTCATCTTATTGTGCTATGAACTAATCTAATTGGTTATCCCACCAGCTTCATATTTCTCTCTTAAATATCCGCGATACCATGATCTAGTTCCCAAATGGAATTTCAGGTCCTGACAACGGAACCATTTGTTGGTGAGGAAAAAGGTCTCTTGGGCAAGACCCAGGTTTAGGATAGAGGCCAACAAGGTTTTCACAACAGTCTAACACAACACAAGAATATTCACTCTACTCCAAAGAGCAGAGAGTCTCACCCGAGGCATGCTATGACCTTAGTAAGATTAGGATCAGATCAGGTATTGAGAAAGCATAACTTATAGAATAAAATAGACAGGACTGAGGGATCTAAATAGGTGTAAATACTGTGCAAAAGATACTACTCATGAACGTATTCAGGATGAATTTTTTTTTTTTAAAGTGACCAATACATTCATCTTAACCAAAGACACATTACAAAACTGAGGACATCAAACCCTGATCATAGTATATTGCATTAACGATAGGGGATAGTTACATTGACCCTCAGAGCGATCCTGGCAGAACT
>CM076573.1:898660249-898754778 GCA_034641835.2 Pinus albicaulis
CAAGTAGAATATTGCTCTACGCAACTAATAGAAGCACAAAGCAAGTTATCGCTAAAATTTTCAATCTTACCCAAATTTTAGATTACATTTCACAAAGAACATAATTACTTCCTTTTCCGCAAGGTTGTGACTATTCCAGCTACTAACAACGGTTTTGGAGGGTAATATTTTTAATCAAAGAGAAAAAATTCTATGATGCATTAAATCACTTCCATCCAAGTATCTCTGAAGACAACACTAATAATTGCCAAGAATTTAAGAGGGCCTAGGGGCCATATAGACGTCTTGTTGTAAATGGCCCCTAGGTTGTAAGCTAGATTGCGAGCTCGAAAAATCTGTGTGAATCTTTGGAGCTGTAAATTTAATGCATGTGCAGGTATATGTGAATTCCAAACGAAATATAAGGAGAGGGAAACAATAGCTGTAACTGGCTCCTAAGCCATAAGCTAGATTACGAGCCAGGAAAATTGGTATGAACCTTTGAAGTTGTAAATAACTTGAGTTGTAAATTTAATGCATGCGCAGGTATATGTGAATTCCAAACGAAATATAAGTGTAAGGAAAAGAAAGGTGTAACTACCTAAAGTACTTGGATTGTGAACACATGTCACGCGTAGATGAAAAGAGTAAACGAAAATGTGAGCTGAACATATTCAAAAGGAATGGCTATCGTCGTAACAATATGTTTGTAGATTTGAAATTCCTGTGGTTTGTTTTGAGTATTTAAAAAAAATTGTGATTAAATTTTACGCAAGTTAAGCTCAATGTACCTCAATCCAATCCAACTAGTTTACGCAAGTTTTGCTTTGAATAAATGTGCTGGTAAGATAGATTTAGGGATTATACTGAATTTTCTTGCAGGTCCTGCCATTTTATCGGAGTTTGCAGCCACGATGGAGATGCACTGGTCTGGGGAGTCCTTTAATTCGACCTATTTCTCTCATGGACTAGATCGGGTAAATAAAATCAGTTCAGAAGTTTCTTTGACTCCAGAACTATTTACCACAACTCCATGTCTATGCCCCTGTCATCCATATTACGCTCCAGATCTATGCCCTTGTCATCCATACTACACCTGTTATGTTGGGGAGGCGATTTATATCCAAATAAGGAATCCATGATTAGGGTGCGGCTGTGAACAGTTTCCGTTGCATAATATACCTCGACCCTCTATGGGGATGGATCAAGTTTATCCAAAACCATATCTGCCTGAAGACATCTGCATCCAAATATTCATTAGAAATTTGGAGGGAAATCAATATGTCTGAGAGTCGGCATTCGGGAATGGATCAGAGATCTTAGATAAAGGATTCAAGACAAGACACACATTCCAACTCGCATGCAAACCCTAATTTATGCAGGGAATATCTTGCAAGATGAAGCTAATGTACAGGAATACATTATTGAACCAGATTCAATTATCACTCTCAACTCGAAACTTCTAGCTGGATGCCTTGGAACCAGCTCCAAAGGACCTGCATCATTCAAATATGCAGTCAAGGGGAAGGATATATCAGCTCAGGCTCACACTATACCAAGTCGATACATCGTGGAGCAGATGAACCAAGTGTCTTCCTTGAAAATAAACCTACGTGAGGTAAAGACGATCTATGATGAACTCCATATTAAAGCAATTATATGTAGATTCAATGGCTTCTGGCCCAAATATGTGTCATTAGATGAATGGATTTATTCCATATGGACATAAAACTTTATTCTCGAGTGGGTTTTTTATCGTCAAATTTGACACAATAAAAGATAGAAATTATGAACTAAACGAGGGACCTTGGTTTTGGGGCAACACAGGCCTATTTACGATGCCTTGGTTTCCAGATTTTTATGCAAATACCATGGTTGTCTCTAAAATGTCTACGTGGGTTAGATTTCATAATCTACCATTACATTTTTGGCATCCCAAAGTTTTAGCAGGAATTGGGAATTCTCTAGGGAAATTCATAAAGATAGATCTTGATCGAACTTCAACGATCATCTATACTTTTTCCAGAATTTGCGTGGAGGTGGATCTTATTAAAGGGTTACCTGACTTCATTCAACACTTTTTCCAGAATTTGCGTGGAGGTGGATCTTATTAAAGGGTTACCTGACTTCATTCAGCTATCTTATAACAATCAACAGTGGTCACAACCCCTACACTATGAAAATACTACCTTTTGGTGTCTTATTTGTCTTTTAACTAGACATCTCCAAAATGCATGTCCACAAGCTAAAAAGGAAAGGAGGAAAAAACAAATACAAAAGTTGAAAAGATGGTATTTTTCAGAATACCTGGAAGCAGAAAATGAAGTTGCAGAGCCCACAAACAATGCCACCAGCAACAATGTTCAGAACACTCAGGAAATTGTGATGAAGGACGAGGTCGTGCATCAATCTGCATTGGTTCCAGCACAAATCAAACAACAACATCAACTTGTGATGACTTCGGCTGAAAAATCAGCTAGTGGCACAAAATCGAATCCACATTTCAGAAAATTCAATTTTTGACAAAGAAATCCAACCTAATATAAAAGAGACACAATTATCTATTGTATCTACCCCAACCAATTCTAATGGTTGGCGGAAAGTGGAGAAAAATAAAGGTAGGAAAGAGTAGAATGGGTTAATTCTGCAATGAGTTGTTTATTTATTTATTATCTTGCATATAAAGATCAGTGAAAATGCATATGCTATCTAGCATCTACAACATGTGATTTCGTTCAAATGAATAAAATTACGATTTTTTTCTTGGGGAAAAAAAGTGCAGCAAGGAAGTGATTATTTAACCATATATTTAGGGTAACATGTCTATTTATTTCATAGTGAGTGATTATTTTTCTTTATAATTTACAATAGAGTATGTTATTTTATGAATAAAAAAGTAAGCTATAAATTTTTACTAGGGTTGTCATAAAACGTGTTTATCTAGATTACTTCATATGTTTACCTTATATGTTTAATGTGCTAATGATGTGTTTTTTTACCACTAGCCTAGATCCATCTTAAATCCTAAGTTACTATGCACCTAAATAGATCAAATCTCTTTCCACTTAAAAGATTTTTATTTATTTATTTATTTATTTTTATTTATTTTTTTAATTTTATTATTATTTTTTTAATTTCAAGATATTTGATCCCTCTCAATGTTAATAGATTTAAGTTGGTTATATACATATATATAATGTAATTTGATCAAGTTAAATGTCTTATTGATTTTTTTTATTTTTGCTTTATTTTCACAAAGTCAAAATGTTTACAACATCTCTATCATATTGGTTGGAGAACACTTTTCCAAGCCATTAATTTAAACTTTTTATTATTTTTTAATTGAGGCTACATGTAAGTTTTTACAAATATTTACATACAACATTTCCCCTAATTCTTTCTTTTAGATTTAATTTTAAAAACGTTATAAAATGAAATTAAAAAAAATTATTTATAAAAAAAATTCAAATAAGTTATGGTTTTTAGGCATGGGAGTTGTTGGCCGAGAATTTTGAGGTGAAATCATGATCTTTGTTATTTAAAATGGTTTTTTGCCTATATATATGGATTCAACACCTGAAAAACCCCTAGGACACATCGATTATGCAGGTGTTACCCATCAAGCTTGTGATTTCAATGGATTCCTACAATATTTTAGAGAAATTAGACCAGAAAAATATACTTGAAAAGCTTCCAAAAAGTAAGTCTCACTAAATACAACTTGTTAGGGATGTGGTATTGATTAGTCATGGTATTGTAACAAAACCTATTCATAAGTTAATAATATCCATGGTAAAATTGGGTTGAATATCCATGATTAGAAATCTTGGTATATTGTAAGCATTAAGTTTTTATATGCTTATTAATTAAATTTAAATAAGACTCAAATCATTAAGCTAATTTATATGATAAAATGGATCTTAATTTATAACTACTATTTATATTTTATATATTTTAATGTGATATGTATATTATGATTTTCTTTTAATAATTTTAACAAACTCAATTTTATTATTTTTATTACTTTTGTTTTTTATTATTAATTTAGCAAACATTTAAATGTTTACAGTCATCATTTATGGACACTACAACATCTTCCCATATCATTTTGTTTTTAGTTGAATTTTTAAAATGTTATAAATTAAAATAAAATAAAATATTTGTCCATGGGGTCTTGGATAGACATTGATTGGGTGCTCTGTTAAGGCACTCCTTGATGTGAAGTCACTAGTTAAATTCAATTATAATATGTTTTACTATTTTGATAATTTAATTTTGAAAAAAATAGTAAAAAAATAAGTTTTTCATCTTTATTTGAGAATGTAAGTAATGGTGTGACTTTTTATTTTATTTTTAATTGTAGGGAAAGTTTAGTTGATTTGTTTAAAAAGTCAATAAATGAGTTTTGGAGTTAAGCAACCGAAGATAACTTAAACTATCAATATTGGGAATTTAATTTTAATGAAAAGCTAAATTGGGATGCAGGTAAATGAAAAAGGTTTGAGGAACACATAAAGTTGTTTAATTTAAAATAATGTTAGTAAATACCATAGAATTAGAATAATTAGTGTTGTAGACATATTAGAATAAGTATATTGTGCTTTTCATTAACTTGTAATTTTTTAGAAATTATTCACAAAGTTTATTAAATTTTTGTCAAATTAAATATTAAATTTATTTTTTAGAAGTTGAAAATTATTTTTTGAACTTTTAAAATTTGAGTTTCTAATTTTTGATTGGTGGATGACTAATTTTATGTGGTTTAAAATTAAATTTTCATAATTAAAAATTATTTTAAAAAATAAAAATAAGAAAAAACCTCTAATCATCATGTTCACATAAATTAATTTTCAAAAAAATATCCAAATTTATGGATTTTTCCATAATTGATATTTTATTTTCCAAAAAAAATAGTTGTCATTATATTTCAAGCTTTTACTAACCATGGAAACTGGAATTTAAAAAACAAAAGCAGAAACGTTGCATATTATACTGGTTTTCATTTATTGATTTTCTTCATTTTTTTCCTTTGACAATTTTTATTATTGAATGAATTTGGATCAATCATTTTCCTCAATAAACCTTACTTATACTCCCCTTATGTGGGTAATAGTAACAACATGCATGAAAACAGTCTCTCCCACACTCTAGATTATGAAGATCTGCAGCGCAGGCCTTCACTCAATGTGGATCCTCACTCTTGCAATAATTTGCATGAGATGACACAGACCAGGCATCATGAAGACATGCAAAGATAACAACATCCCCTCCGGGGCACCTCTCTGTTGCAATCTTTTGAATGATCTCCTGGACGGAAATGGCGTTCTTCCATAACTCTACGCACATGCCTACTCATGAAAATAGTTACAGCATGCACTTGCGAGCGAGGCATAATAATGCTCAACATCTTTACATGTGTCACAGGCCTACAAAAGGGGAGGACCTACAACACATAGCCACTCACAGTCTGCTCCTTCTGGTCTTATTTATTGAGTTCCATCTCTCCTGCGTGCCCAGTCTACTGCGTAGCCTCCCCCTCAGTATTGCGATGCGCAGAATCCCCCGGGCAACGTACCCACTAAATGTCTGCCTCACCTCGAATACACCTGCCTTGCTAGTTTCACCGGCTTGTGTGCTCCCATTATCTTGTGCCCCTTGTTGCGCATCCTCCATCAATGTACCTCCCTATCCAATAGAACCTCAATGCACACCTCCCGTCTTGGGTTAGAGCTGCTCCTCACCTCCTCTCAGAACCCCATCAACCCCCCTACTTCATCTAACCATGGCTCCTAGACTACGCCAAAGAACCATCAGATGAAGCCAGAGAGGTGCGCTCCCTGGTCGTTACCATAGGGGGCCAGATAACCGCTTAGAATCCGGTGAAGGATCCTCCTCGGGTAGTCGCCTTAGAGAGGCCCCCCGGAGCCTCGAACTCGATCAGGAGGAGGAGGCCCCCACTCATGTAATGCAGAGAGGCAGAAGCGAACCAAGGAAATCCAACATTGCGCCCCAGGAGCACCCCTTGCCCCGCAAGACTGAGCCTCTTCCAGCACAGGAGGATGAAGGGGATGACATAGACCTCTGTATAATGGACTCGAAAGGCACCTGGATGCGAGTCTTGGATGTTGAGTACCTGGTTGCTCCCATCCTATGCGGACCTGCTACCAGGCCTCCATGTCAACCTACTGCTGAAGAGGAAGCCGTTGCGCAGGAGTTCACCTGTCCCATCGTGGAGGAAGATCCAGATAGCAATGATGATGAAGAAGACTCATGATTGTGCAACAACTCAGCTCTTCTTAGTTTTTTGTCATGCTTGTTATTATCACGGAACCTCTATTTTCATTGGTGCTACGACACACCTTGTAATTTATGTTTGATGTTTTTTCCGGGCTGGTTTCCTCTAAGGAGGCAGCTCCATACTTGCGCAACAAAGGCTGGGATTGGTTAAGCACAACTTACCAACTTAACCTGTAGCATATGTATAGTTTTATTTTCGAATTAATATAGTTTAGCCTCAATTACCAAAAAAAACAAATAAAGCTTACTTATATTATATATACAATTCAATTTTAAATCATGATTAAATATAAAAAATAAAATTTAATTCAACACTACAATAAATAATATTTTCTCTTTCTCTTCACAATTTTAATCATTATTTAAATATATATATATATATATATAGGAATATTTTGCACTCACACTTAAGCCTTTGTGCAACTGATTTTTTATTTTATTTTAATATACTAGAAATTGTAATTTTTTATATTAGATATTTTATTACATATGAATTATGTGTCACGTGATTAAGACAACATGAGATACTTAATATTAATTTGATTTTTTCTGACATCACCTATCTTTATTTTGCTTTAAAGTTATTTAGTTCATTAATTACTTTCGTTACTTCCCTTTCTCATATTCAAATGTGTTTCATTGTTAGATTTATGAATGTGTTCATACATTCAATAATTGCTATCAATTACTTATTACATAAGAGACAGGTACTAAGTATCAACGTTGCATATTACACTTGTTTAAATTCCAAATTACACACTTAAATTAATGTTACCAAGTTCCAAACTTAGAATTACACTATTACACTTTTGAAATTATATAATGATTAAATATCAAATAACGACAATCATATCAAATTGAAAAATGATGCTAAAGTATTTAATCAACTCAAATAGAAAATATGATGCTAAAGTGTTTAATCAAATATATAATTATTAAATATCAAATAACAACAATCATTTCAAACTGAAAAAATGACACTAAAGTATTTAATCAACTCAAACTGAAAATATGATGCTAAAGTATTTAATCAACTCTCGATAAGTACTCTAGAACTTAAATTGACAATTAATAAATTTACAACTTTATCATAATTAAAATTTGATTGACCAAAGTGTAACGTTCATCCATATAAAACTATCCCTCATAAATATATATATATATATATATATATATATATATATATATATATATATATATATATATATATATATATATATATATATATATATATTATATATATATATATGATTTTACTATGCCTTACCTTTCTAGACCCATTAAGGATCAGTCCTAATTACCAATGTTGGAAACAAATATAAGAATCCTTATCTTGATATATTGCACTTGAAACTAGAAAAATGCGAAGCTCTGAATAAAGACAAAACTACATGGATATAAATACTTATTGCAAACATAATTTGGTGGGTCAAATGTCTTTACCATATCAAACATTAACTTTTCGGCTCGTTAAATCATACATTCGTTTTTTTGTAATTATTATAAAGGTTACAAGATTATTGCTTCCATTTTCGAGGTGGATTTAATAGCCATTATGGTCATGACTATGTGGGGTATGAATTATCAATCTTGGCATAGATTATCTGTTCCATGGGATTATGTTTTGATATGAAATTTATGTGCTGGAAATCCTTCACCTCAAATTTGGTTGTAATCCCTTTTCATTGGCATTTGGATCCATCTCCTTCATTGATCTGTCTGCATAATCGATGGTAGTGATTAAATTGGGATCTGCTAGGGTAGTAGCCTACCCCTGAACGAACCCTAACCACCTCATTTTTGTGCCTCCGCTGCATCTATCTGTGAGATCTGCAACCTTGGTTTATTGCTGAGTAGGGCCATGGCGAAACGATTACTGCTCGGCTCTCTGTGCAGGAATTAGTTAATGACATTGCTTCTCTATGACATTTACAAGTAACTCCTCTTCATTTTATTAGCTCGGAAACTATATTCCTTCCTCCATCGATCTCCCAAACTGAATCTTTTCATTTAATCTTTGTAATTGTATACGGTCTCATACCAAACATTTTATAAATTGTTTTTGCAGATTCAAGGGTTTAAAATCTCCAGTAGATCCAAGGTAACGAAGTTCTTTTCCTCCAATTCTCTCTGGTTTTCTTTGTTTACAATGCATTGTTTTTAAGTTCTTACTAACAAAAAGTATTTTCTCCTCCTACAGGTAAGGTTTTCCAACCATTTTTATCGTGGCGCTTTCGCCTTCTCCGGCAACAAATACATTCTGAAGCATCTTCGTTTTCTTTCAGGTGCATGTGTTATTTCTCCATTGTTTGTTTAGTTGGATCTCAGCACTATCTTCTCTAGTTCAAGGGTTTTCAATCATGACGACCCTGCAAGAGTTTCTCTCTAGTTTTCTTTCATGTGGAGGTCTAGGGTTGTCTCCTCAGACCTTGACAGGGTTTATGTGACCTATTTTGTTATTTATCACTTTAGTTGTACATTTTTTTTTTATGGATACAAATCCCCAACGACATCACCGGAACACTATCTAGGATTACCCATGTTTTTTACAGAGGATCAGTATTGAAACCACCCAAGTTTTAATTGAAGGTTTCGAACCCACGGGGTTCCACTGTACTTAATTAAAATATTATGAATATACTATGTTCCATTTACATAACTACGCATTTACATTTATTGGATCTCTGTTGTCAATACTTAATGGGCCTATGCATGAATTATCGACTTCTCTTGTGATATTTTCTGTTATATTTTCTATATTATTTATGTTCCTGTAGAATGAAAAATTTAGGATTCTTCCTTGAGCCTCTATAATGAATACTTTGCAGTACTCCATGGTTCCTTCATTTGAATATAGTTCTTGGTTATGTTTTAAAGTATATATATATATATATATATATATATATATATATATATATATATATATATATATACAAAGTTTCTACTGTTTATGATTAATCTTGCTTCATTTTCTCTACAAATATTTAATGTTTGTATATGCATATTAGCTGTGAATGCATATGTTTGTAAATGCAAATATCTGTGAATGCATATGTCTGTAAATGCATAATGTTATTTTACTAATATCACTGGATTTAAAACTATTTAATGTTTGAGTAAGAAAGACCAGTTCTTCCAGAATCGTTGTTTTTACACAGTAGTTACTGTTTGTACCTAGATATTTAATAATTTGACAGTTTACTATATTTACATTTGCTTTTAGCTTTATTCTAGATGACTGTCCGGACCACTCTAAAGGTGTTATTCCCTTAGTCCGTGTACTAATTAATTTTTGTCTTCAAGATAGACTGTCCTTTTCTTCGGATTTACTTCCTAAGTTTAAGACTATCAAACCTGCTATGTTTATAGTTTTTCACCAGGGTTTAAATGATATAAAGGTCAATTTCATAAATACAGAAACTTTTTTCGTAATCCATTCCCTACAGAGCTTTCTTCCTCTGTAAGCTCTTTTGCGAGAAAAAATCTCATAAAATAAAATTTCTCTTTCTATATCTAAGCATACATTTCACAAGGAAAAACATTTAGGTTTATTTTTAAATGAAGTTTACTTATCTCACTTTCTGCAACTCCGATGGCTTCCGCCCAACCTTGAGTTAGGCAATAACTTCCTCCACTCCCTCCGTGCTCCTCACCAAAGTAGGAAATCACAGGAGATTATTTATCTAAGGAGGTAGACCTCAGGACTCTTGTCCAGTCTCTTCTCCCAATCAGATAGTAGATCTCCACTAGTTCTCCACCGGCTCTGGATGCTCTCTTTATTCAGCCTCTAGTTGTTCCTCTTTTCCTATACAGAACCCCTTTCCTCCTTTGGGATTTTCTTTTTATTCCCAGAGGAAAGGTAACTGCTAGTAACTGCTTTATTCAACTACTTTGGAGTCTTGGAAACTTTTACCATCAGATTCATGGCATCATACCATAATTGAAACTTTATTTTCAAAAGTAAGAAACTTGATTCACAAATTTTGATTAACATATTAATCTGCTAATGAAAAATAAATAATTCAATGTCTAATTAAAAATGTCTTTTAACAAAGTAATCTTTAAATATGGGTGTTATAGCTTCCCCCGCTTAAAATGAACACCGTCCTTGGTGTTAAACCATTCAATCGAATAGTTTTGGATATGCCTCCCGCACAAAGTTTTCATCTTCCCAAGTCACCTCCTCCAGGCTAAAGTGCTTCCATTGCACTTTAACTTGGGTGATAGCTCGCTTCTGGAGCGTTATTCTCTCCGTTTGAGGATACGTTGCGACTCTACCAGAAACTCGTGGTCCAATTCGACCTGCATCCAACAAATGGTAAATTAATAGACAATATTTTATATTTCTTAGAAATATTTAATTTCCTTTTCCTCCCTACCTGAACATTCTGCCAATGTATTACATGCTTAGGATCATGGATGTATATTTTAAGCACAGACACATGGAACACATTATGCACTTGTATGTGTCCTGGTAAGGTTAATCGATAGGTTACTGGTCCCACCCTTTCCAAGATTTGGAAAGGCCCACAGAAGCGGGGAGCCAATTTGGCACAAGTAGTCCACCTCAGTGTACTCTTCTTGGGTCTAATTCTAGCATAGACATGGTCTCCCACTTCAAACTCCCGGCAGGTCCTTTTGGTCCACATACTCTTTCTGTCTATCTTGCGCACTCTTCAAATTTTGTCGAATCTTCTTAACTTCTCGCTCCATCTCGGCCAACATCTTTAGTCCAATAATTAATCTTGTTTCAGGACTGCCACAATTAATAGGCGTTTGACATTGTCTTCCATATAGAGCTTCAAACAAGATCATATTGAGTGATTCTTAATAACCGTTACTATAAGAAAATTCTACCAAGTGTAGGTAATCTTCCCATTTTGTTGGTTTCTGCATTACATACATTCATAGCATGTCTTCCAAAATCTAGTTTACTCGTTCTACATGCCCATCCATCTGAGCATGGTAAGTCGTGCTGAATTGGATTTGAGTGCCCGGTCCTGTAAATAGAGCCTTCCAAAAGGCTGAATTAAACTTCACATCTCTATTTGAGATGACTGTTTTTGGTATACCATGTAATATGAATATTTCTCTCATAAATATGTCAGCGATTGTACGGTTTTAAAATTGGACTGTACAGGAATAAAATGGGCTGCTCTGGTCAAGCAATCCACAACCACCATAATTAAGTCATTATGTCGCTTTTTCCTTGGTAACCCAATAATAAAATCCAGCGATATAACTTCCCATTTCCATTACGGTACTTGTATGGGTTGTAATAAACCGGTTGGGTGTTGATGTTCAAATTTCACTTGTTGGCATTCTAAACACTTGATCAAATATTCAGCGATGTCTTTGCGCATTCCTAGCCAAAAGCAGTCTTTTCTGATAGTTTTTAACATTTTCTGATAGCCAGGGTGCCCAGCATACGAAATTCTATGATACTCATCTAGGATTAGTCCTTTCAAACCTATTTGATTAGGAATGAATATTTTTCCTCGAAAAATTAACATCTCTTTTTCATTGATGACGTAGTCTGACTGTTTTCCTTGTGCTTCCATATCTTGAGCTTGTTGCCACAAGAATTGATATTCAGGATCTTTTCCTGCAACCTTCTTTACCTCTTCCTGAAATTTTAATTCCGCATCATTAAAATATAATTCATAAATATGATGTAGCTTTCTGCTAATGCATCAAAAACTCGATCTTCCTTGCCTTTAACATGTTGCATTTCAAAATAAAACTCGCTCAGGATTGCATTCCATCTAGCCTGGAGAGCATTCAAATCGACTTGCTTAAAGTAGTTGGTTAAACTCCTATGGTCAATATTTAGTACAAATTTTTTTCCTAATAGGTAGTGCCTTTATATCTTGAGCGGGTACACTACTACAGTAAATTCTAAATCATAGGCAGAGTATCGTTGCTCGTGGTCCCTTAACTTTCTGAATTCATACGCCGCTACATTTCCCTCTTGCGACATCACTGCTCCTACTCCCTCTTTACTTGCATCAGTGGGAACTTCAAATTCTAAATTTGGATCTGCTACTTTCAAAACAGGAGCAGTTGTCAACAACCATTTTAATTTCTCAAAAATAGATTGACATTCATTTTTCCAGTTGAATATTTGCCCCTTCCCCTACAAGGAAGTTATAGGAAATGGAATTTTAGAAAAACCTTCAATAAAACGTCAGTAGTAACTAGCCAACCCCATGAAGGACCAAATATCTACCACATTTTTAGGAACTTTCCATTCTATAATAGTATTTATCTTTTCAGGGTCCACTGTTATTCCTTCATCCGAAATGACGTGTCCCAAATACTGTATTTGTTTCTCGAAAAAGTCACACTTTTTGAATTTGGCGTATATTTGACGATCCCTTAACATTTTCATCACTCTATGTAGATGTTCCTTATGTTCCTCCTCATTTATGGAATAGATTAATATATCGTCTATAAAAATCAGAATGAATTTATCCATACATCGATGGAATATTCCATGCATTAAGCTCATGAATGTTGCAGGTGCATTGGTTAAACCAAACGGTAGGACCACAAATTTGTAAAGCCCATATCTAGTTCGAAAAGATGTTTTATAAATATCCTCATCCTTTATTCTTATTTGATGATATCCAGATCTTAAATCTATTTTCGAAAATACTGCTGCCCCTTTTACTTGATCGAATAGATCGTCAATCCGAGGTAGAGGATACTTATTTTTAACAGTTAATTTATTAAGTTTCCTATAGTCCATACACATCCGCATAGTGTAATCCTTCATATTTACAAATAATACTGGTTCCCCCCAAGGAGACACGCTGGGACAAATATAACCCTTGTCCAACAATTCTTACAATTTCATTTTCAGCTCTGTTAACTCAGGCACACTCATACGGTATGGTGCTTGCAATACCGACGCTTCTCCTGGCATTAACTCGATGGTAAAGTCTATATCCCGCTTTGGTGGCAAACTAGGTATGTTTTCTGGAAATACATCCATGAAATCTTGCACCACTGGTATATTTTCCTTTGTAGGAGCCTTATCTTTGGAGTTGGAAAATCCCACTTGGATCGCATATATTTGACATCATTTCCTAATGCATTTTCCTAGCTGGGATGTTGTAATAGGATGTAGCTAAAGTGGATTTTTAATTCCCTTCAGCTCTTGACATGTCCCATATTCAGCCTTATAGTAAATAATTTTATCCTTGCAATATATTAATGAGCAGTGTGTTTCCAACCAGTCAATGCCCAATAATATATTATATGAGCCTAAGGGTAGAATGTTTAATTCAACCCTTAGATTTTGATCCCCAAATTCAAGAAGGCAGTTGGAAAATTTGGCATGAAATTTTCGCTTTGCCCCGGTAGCCAGCTGTACTAACCAAGGATTTTTAAACTTTTGGTCCTGTAGGTTATACTTTTCCGCAATCCGGAGGTCTACATAGCTTAAACTAGCACCAGGATCGACCAAAATAGATATGGGATGAGAATTCATCTTACCTTCCAGTTCTATCATGGTTGGCTAGAAATCTACTTGTCGATCTTCTAGTGCAACGTTGATTCTGGGTATATTTCGCGCCACATCTCCCATAGTATATGCCTCTTGCACGTTAGCTACAGTTTCATTCCTCCCACGATGCAAACAATTTTTGTAATAATTTCCCTCACCGCATCCCCAACACTACAATGGTGGTTTCTGTGACTGTCCGTGATCCGGTCTGTTGGATGCTTCAGTGGGTCTGTCCTCGGCTGTCCATTTGGGTCTTTGCTAATTTTTCCCGATTTGCTTATTTTATGAATTCCTTACAATAGCCTTATAATTTCTAGATATATTATTCTAAAGTTTGATTTTTTCTGTCCTTTCTTGGGTGGCCAATTTCTGCCAACTTCTCCTTTTTCTTTAAACTGCTGATAGCACACATGTGCCTTTCGAATTACCTCATCCATCATTTTTGGGCCTATAAATACAATTCTCCCTTTCATATGAGTAGGTAGACTACTCAGAAATAATTGTACTTTTGCCTTTCCATCCTTTAAATATGGCACATATCTCAATAGAGAAGTGAATTTGGTGATGAATTCATATATAGATAATTGGCCCTACCGCAAATCATTAAATTCGTGAGATTTCTCATCATAGAATCGTTCTGTCAGGTACTTATCCTTTAAGTATTACTGAAATTCATCCTAGGTTACATTATGGTCTTCAATTCCACGTACGTTTTTCACTTCTTCCCACCATAACGTGGCCTTCTCTCGCAGTTGTTAAATTTCCAGCCAAACTTTGAGTTTGTTGTCATACTCATACACTTGAAAATATTTATTCATGTTAATGATCCAAGCTTCTGCCACCTCTTCAACCTCTCCATCAAATGTAGGGGGTTTAATCTTTTGAAATTCCCCTTGCAATTCCACTCTCTACTTCTTTAGTTCTTGCTAATTGGAAGCATTTTCAAACTCGGCCTCATTGTAAGTCCTACTCTTGTTGCTTCGATGAGTGCGGCTTCCATCAGGATTATTAGGAATATGTTTTTGTTGGTCGCCTTGCACATGGGTTTCTCTTTCTAGGCTAGGTTGTGCGGTGGGATGATTTTGTTTATCAGAAAGACTCTTAAGTATCTTTTCCTACTCCCTCATCAGTCTTTCATTGTCACTTCGTACCCAAACCATTTCCGTCTGAAGTTGCTACACAGTATCCAACAACCTGTTGGTCAATCTTTATTGTTATTCCAACAATCTGCTGGTTTGCTAGTGATGATCTATACTTAGTTACACCCACATTTCTGGATTTTCTTCTTGGTTAGTATAGGGGTGAATTCCCCCTGTGATTCTAGGTGTTTGATGTATTGATCCCCTTCTCATTGTTATTGATAAATTCCTTCCTTCAGATTTTTTTCCCGAGCACATTCACACGCATTAATTGTTATGTAAGTGACCCCTTATTGGTCCCATTGTTTGAACGTTGCTCTGATACCACTTGTAACTTTCATTCATATAAAACTATCCCTCATAAATTATTATTTTTATTATTTTACTATGCCTTACCTCATTAACCTAGATTATAGTTGCTCAAAACCAACAATCTTACATTAATTCTTTTTAGCAGAATCTAGTAAATATAAAGTCACGATCCAAAAAATCAAACTATATATATATATTCTCATATTGCAATCATAAACTATGTGTAAAGTGATACTACCATATCATACGATAGTATTTTCAGTTCATCATACCATACAAATCTTATATTCATAATTACTATAAAGTTTACAAGTTTTATTGCTCCTATTTTGAGATGGATTAAATATACCCATTATGGTCATAACTATGTTGATGGTTCAAATAATAATCTAAGAAAATGCTATCCATTCCATGGGTTAGGAGTTTAATGTTAGATTTATGGATGTCACAGTACAGAACCTCAATTTTTGTTGTGATCCAATTGCATTGGCATGTGGCTCTATTTCCTCCGTAGATCTGCTCGCTACATCGACGGTGGAGGTTAATCCATGGTTCTTTAGGGTATTTTCCTACCCCTCTCTGAACCCTAACCACTTCATTCTTGTGCCTCTGCCACTACTGTCTTCGAGCTCTGCAACCATGTTGTTTCTACTGCGTAGAGTTTTTCCCACGGAGGCTCAGGAAATGGTGAGCCTGCTATGCCGGTGTGTTGCTTTTTAATGCCAGATTCTCTGCTATTTATTTTTGGATGAGCCCTCATTCTCATGATTTTTGTATTTATTTTTTTGATAGATTTTTGACTATAGTGTGGTCGTTGTGCCCAGGTTTATGCTAAGCTCTTTGCATCGATCTTTAGTTGATGGAATTTCTCCTCTGCTTCGGTCACTGGTAATTTTGCTTATCCAGTTTCACTAGGAATTTGTGTTTGTCCTATGTCTACCTTTCGAATGTAAATATTTCCATTATATCTATTGTTCTTGTACACATTCTCATACCCAGAATTATATTTTTTTTTGGAAGTTCAAGAGAACAATGTTTCCAGTCGACCCAAGGTAATGATATTCATTTGCTCCTTGTTTAGAATTCTTGGGTTGCAAATCTCTAGTTTTAAGTTTTTATTAACTGATATGTGTTTTTTTTCCCTCCAGCTAATGTTTCGATCCTTGTTTTCCCTTGGTGCATTTGCATTCTCCTGCAAGAGTTACATATTGAAGAATCTTCATTTTCTTTCACGTGCATTTTTTAATTCCTCAGTTGTTTGCTTAGCTGGTTCTCAATATTGTTTCTTTGGTTCAAGGTTTTACTTCTCATTTATTTCCCTGTAGAGGTCGAGGGTAGTTAACTGTGACATTCAGAGCATTTTTAGTGGTAATTTTTCTTATTTATCCTTTAACTTTGTAAGGTTACCCCTAAGGGTTTTTCGTTACCTCTTGTTTTCTATATATATCTCCCATCAGCACCACCAGAAACAATGTCATGGGTTGTCTATATTCAAAATAGGGTTGGTATTGAAACCACCTAGTTTTTTAACTTGAATTTCGAACTGTAAGTTTCCACTGTTCTTATTTAACAATTTGCAAATTACTAAGTTTATCGGATTTACAACCCTTTGTTCTCTGTTATCTAAAATTTTATAGGACTGTGCTCGAGTTCAACTTTCCTTGTGACAATTTTTAATATTATCTCTGTTCCTATTAGATGCATGATTTCAGTTTCTTCCTTAAGCTTTTTAGTTGATAATTTGTGATGCTCTATGGTTCCTCCATTTGAATACTTTACATGTTATGTTTAAAGGAAATTGTATTGAAAGTTTTTACTATCTATGAATAATATTTGCTTTTTTTTCTCTGTAAATTCTTAATATCTGTAAATGAATAATATCTCTTTGCAGAGAATTACTGGATTTAAGACTTTATAATGTTATGAATAAGAATTTCCAGTTATTTCAGAATCTGTCTTTCATACAATAACTCTTGTTTTTACTTAAAGGCTTAATAGTTCGACAGTTTATGATATTATCATCTGCTACTAGATTTATTCTAGATCAGTGTTGAGACCACTCTAAGGGGATTTTTCACTTATTCCATGTACTAGTTAAATTTTTCCTACAAGACAGACAATCTTTTTCTAGGGATTTTCTTCCTAAGTTGAAACGGTCAAACCTGCTATGTTTAAATTTTTCACCAAGGGTTATCTAGTGATTTCTTTTCATTCTCTTCTGCAAAGAATTTTCATTATATAATGGTAAAATTCATAAGAAAAGGAAAATTTTCCTTAATCTATTTCCTACAGACCTTTCTACTTCTATAATTTCTTTTTCCAGAAAATCACATAAAATAAAATTTTTGTTTCTATATCTGAGCATACATTTCATATGGAATATACAAGATTATTTTTCATTCAAATTTACTTATCTCACCTTTGTTAAACTTTGTTGGCTTCCGCCCAACCTTGAGTGAGGAAATTATGTCCTCTTCTCCTATTGTGCTCCTCACCAAAGTAGTAAATCAAAGTAGTATATCTATCCTAGGAGGTAGACTTTAGGACTCTTATCTAATCTCTTCCCTTAATAAGATAGCAGAGCTCCACTGGTGTTCCACCAGCTCTAGATTCTCTCTTCCTCCAGCTTCCCAGTTGTTCCTCTTTACCTGTATAGAACCCCTTTCCTCCTATAGTAATTTCTTTTTATTCCCTAGAGGAAAGGTAACTCCCTGCGAGTAACTTTTTTATTCAACAACTTTGGAGTCTAGGAAAATGTTTACCATAAAACTCATGGCATAATACCATAATTGAAACTTTATTTTCACAAATTTTGATTAACATAAATGATTCACAACTTTTTATTAACATATTTTTTAATCTGTTAATTAAAATTAAATACTTCAGTGTCTAATTTAAATGTATTTTAACCAGATAATCATTAAATACATGTGTTACAAATATATTGTGCACTATGAAAAATACGTGAGACTTGTATTATGCATGTCATGATTCATACTTTCATTTTTCTAAACTTAATTCTGATTATTTATTTCATACATTTTCGTCCCGGAAAATGAGGTCTCACTAGTAGAATGTGGTATAATGCACTTTGATTCTAACTTCCTGATGGAGGAGCATTTGGCTCAAAAAGCTCATTTTAATTAAGTAGACATAGGGGTCTTATGATTTCAAGGAAGTTGGTTTCCTATGTACTAAATTAATGTAATTTTAAAATATTTTGAGTGATTTAAGTGAGACATTTAGAATAGGAATTAATTAATATTTGTGAGGCATTTTGTAAATGTTCTCGAATGCTAGAGATCATGAGAGAATTAAAATAGTTGAGAGCTCATAGGATTGAGAGATTTGGAAATTAATTGTAGATATTAAATTAGGAAATAGTTCATGATCTATGGGATTGAGAGGATTCTTAGCGATTAGTGAAATTATTAAGGATATGAACTAGAATTCGTTCACAAAACTTTTTGTATAAAAATTGTAAACCTCAAAGCACAAAGAGGTGAGATTTAGGATTTATAAGATTAGAAAAGGTTTGGGTTGTGAAAGTGATGCAGTCACACAGTTTAAAGTCAGCTCCCTTACAGTCTACCCTCGTTCTTTGGCTCCACGTGGTCAAATACAATTCCTTGGCAATTTTATTTATCAATATTAGAGAATATTGATAAATAACTATATTCAACAGCTTTGAATATCAAATGGCATCTCCCGGCTTTGTTCCCAACTTTATAACTAAATTTTATACCTTTGCGCGTTATATATATTAATATTGGCTTTATAATGAACCTTTTTAATTTAATTAAATTTCTGCGCCTTATATAATATCCCGACACCTTATAAATAACCGGCATTACAATGGGCCTTCAGCCCGAGCCCACATATATGTCGATGGCCCAATCAAACGCGCGCATCGTACCTTGTTTAAACTTTGTGCATATCCATCAAACGAATACCATCCGATGGCCTTCGCCCGGATCGACGGCTCGTATGCATATCGCTCAGCATCCAACGTCGAAGGTTAACACGCGATGGCGCGCTTGAACGGTGGTTTTCCAAGAGTCCACCTTGCCACATGTCAAACTCCCTATGGAATCGCTCCTCGACCCAGAAATACCACCTTCGCACCAAAAGCAGTGCGATATGGGCAATCTGCTTCCACAAATCCGCTAGCGATTTTGAATAGTGGCTAACCAGGGTTCGCGTTGGGGTTTGCGTTCACCTTTGTGTACTCCGGTTGTTAACTTAGGTTCGGACTCCGGTTGAAAAAAATTGTAACTTACTGTGTTAAGCGGGATTCTATTACCATTAACCAGATTTAAATCACCACGGTTTCACTGCTTCTCTACTCGAGCAAATTGAGGGAAAAAATAGACAAGGATATGCAGAATCTATACAAGGGTTTGTTTCAGTAGACACATATGCACAGAGTTCATCACTTCGCGATTAAACAACCTCTTGACAATTAATGATTCAACACAATTGTAGGGTAAATGCGTACAAAAACTATTTAATTGGAAGCAATCGTAGCATACAGAGTCTATTACAGCATCTCCTCCCTTCTTCCTCTCTTTCATACATCCGAGGGTTTACAATTATATACATAAACCTATGACTCTTCGGTACCTCTGAGAGGACCGTTTCA
Source organism: Pinus albicaulis (assembly GCA_034641835.2). Taxonomy (NCBI): domain Eukaryota; kingdom Viridiplantae; phylum Streptophyta; class Pinopsida; order Pinales; family Pinaceae; genus Pinus; species Pinus albicaulis. The sequence continues at coordinate 898,680,129 of CM076573.1, forward strand.
AGAAATCAACAGTCTAATTAAAACAATTCAACTAACTGGAATATGACAGCTAGACTAACTGAGCTATTCGACTTATACGACTCTAACCGAAATAATAATACAATCAGCTAAGGTATTGACACCTGGCTGTGATAATTTGACTGTTTTCAAAACCCTCCTAGCCACAACATGTGGACAAAACTCCTACATTGCTGGCTAGTGTCTAATGCCCCTGCATCAAACTCTTGAGGGCAATTTTCTTCATGGGCTCCTGTCCATGAGCTCTTCCACTGATCTGCCTATCTTCTGCAACATTTCTTCAGTCATCCAGGTGGCATCTTCGTCTGGTTTATCCTTCCATTTGATCAAGTACTGAAAGTAATCTTGTTCTCTTGTCCTTCTGAACACCCTTTTGTCCAATATCTTCTCTGGTTGCAATGGCTGTGCTGGTGGTAGCTGCTCTCTCCAATCAATTTTTTCCTTGTCTGCTGCTCTTTCTTCTGCACCATCATCTTCATACTTGTACAAATCCACAACATTAAAAATAGGATATATTCCAACATCAGAAGGTAATTCAATCTCATAAGCATTTGCAGAAAACTTCCTAAGTATCTTGCACGGCCCAATCTTCTTGAACTTCAATATGTTGTACTGCTTCTTTGGGAATCTCTCCTTTCTCAAGTGTGCCAAAACCTGATCTCCTACTTAAAAATGAAATTCTTTTCTGCTTAAATCTACTCTGATTTTGTACTCGATTCTGCTGCCTTGTAGTTATTTTTTCACTTGTTCATGTATGGCCTAGATCTCTGAAGCAAATTCCTCACCATCTGCACTTCTCAGCTCTGCCTTCCCCAGATTTCTTAATTCTGATATTCCTCTGGGGTGCATTCCATAAACAATATGAAATGGACTCTGCCCTGTGCTTCTTTTTGGTGAGTCATTATATGCATATTCTACCTGGGGAAAAATATGATCCCACTGCTTGGGATGCTCTCCTGCAAGACATCTCAACAAATTTCCCAGGCTCCTATTCACTACCTCAGTTTGTCCATCATTCTGAAGATGATAAGCTGAGCTGAAACTTAGTTTGCTACCAAGTTTCTTCCACAGTGTCCTCCAAAAATGACCCACAAATCTGGTATCTCTGTCTGAAACAATACTCTTGGGAAACCCATGCAATCTAACAACTTCCTTGAAGAACAGGTTAGCAACATGGGTGGCATCACTAGTTTTAAAACATGGAATAAAATGTGTCATTTTGGAGAATATGTCTACCACAACAAATACTGCATCATTCCCTCTCTGAGTCTTGGGCAATCCCAAAACAAAATCCATACTCACCATGTCCCAAGGCCTATCTGGAATAGGTAAGGGAGTGTACAATCCTGCATTCTGGCTCCTTCCTTTGGCATATTGACAAATCTTGCAATTCTTCACAAACTTGTCCACTTCTGTTCTCATCTTGGGCCAGAAATAAAAGTGACTCAGCTGCTCATAAGTCTTGTTAGTACCAAAGTGTCTAGCAAGTCCACCACTATGCTCCTCTTTGATCAAATTTTCCCTCATGGAACATTTTGGTACACACAGTTGGCTTCTTATGAATAGTAAGTCCTCCTACAAGAAATAATCCAGCCACTGGCTTCTATCTATTAAAACAGGGTTACTACATGCCTCAAATACTTCCTTAAAATCTGGATTTGTTTTATACAATTCTTTCAGAAAATCAAACCCTACAACTTCAAAATTTGTCTTTTGAACAAGCATGTGCCTTCTACTCAAAGCATCAATTACTTTATTGGCTTGGCCACTTATATGTTTCAAAACAAAATTAAAACTTTGGAGATACTAAACCCATTTAGCATGCTTATGTTTCAACTTGGGCTGTTGTACAATATACTGCAAAGCATGATTGTCAGAATATAATACAAATTCCCTGGACATCAGATAATGTCTCCACTTCTTCAGTGCCTGAACAATTGCATAGAATTCCTTCTCATAGGAGGAATAATTTCTTCTGCTGTCATTCAGCTTTTGACAGAAATATGCCACAGGCCTATCATCCTGACTCAGCACAGCTCCAATGGCCTCTCCACTGGCATCACATTTTACTTGAAATGGTTTTGTAAAATCAGGCAGAATCAAAAGAAGCTTCTCTGTTATCTTTTGCTTCAGCTGCTTGAAATTCCTTTCTGCTTCAGCAATCCACTTAAGTGGCTATTTTTTCTTCTTTATTGTCTCTATTATGGGCGCATTAATATTACTAAAGTTTCTTATAAACTTTCTGTAAAAACTAGCAAGTCCATGGAAACTTCTTACCTCAAAAACATTCCTGGGTGAAGGCCACTCCACAATTTCCTTAACCTTTTCTGGGTCCATCTTCAATCCTTCTGTAGAAACCAAAAAACCCAAATACACCAACTCTTCCTTCATGAATGATCATTTCTTCAAATTTATCAGTAGTTTCTCTTGGTGCAGCTTCTTCAGAACATGATTAAGATGCCTTAAATGTTCTTTTCTAGTTCTGTTGAAAACTAATATATCATCTAGATATACTATCACAAATTTACCAATGAATTCTTTCAACACTTCATTCATAAGTCTCATAAAAGTGCTAGGTGCATTTGACAACCCAAAAGGCATTACCATCCATTCATATAACCCTTCATTTGTTTTAAAGGCAGTTTTCCACTCATCACCCTCTCTTATTCTAATATGATGATATCCACTCTTTAAATCTATCTTTGAGAAATATTTAGCACCACTCAAACAATCCATTAAATCCTCAATTCTGGGCAAAGGGAATCTATACCTGATTTTAATCTTATTAATTTCTCTAGAGTGAGTACACATCCTCCAGCCTCCATCTTTCTTTGGGCTTAAAACTGCTGGTACTGCACATGGACTCAGACTTTCTCTGATCAGTCCTTTATCCACCAACTCCTGTACTTGTCTCCTGATTTCCTCATTTTCCTTGGGAGTCATTATGTAGGCTACCTTATTTGGAATATTTGGACCAGGGATAAAATCTATCTGATGGTTGATCTTCCTCACAGGTGGCAGCTCGTCAGGAAAATCATCCACAACAATGTCACAGTAATCATCTAACATCTCTTGTATCTCTACTAGTAAATCAGAAATCTTTGTAGAAGTAAGAACTACTTTAGGCTTGAAAACTAAAGCAAATCTTACCTCTTCTTCTTCTATCTGTTGTAGATATTCCTTCCCGCTCAGCAACAAGGTCTTTGGATCAGTCACTCTACTGGATGGCTCTCCTTCCTCCATGGGAATCAATGTATGATGTACCCCATCCTTGAAGAAATTGTAAGTGTTCTTCTTGCCATCATGCACTACTGCTTTGTCAAACTGCCAAGGTCTACCTAGCAGTATATGACACACATCCATGGGCATTACATCACACAGGACCTTATATTTGTATTTTCCCATTTGTAGCTCTATCTCACACTGTTCTTTTACAACCAGCTGGTGCCCCTAATGCAGCCAGGACACCCTGTAGGGAGTTGGATGCTCCCTTTTCTTCAGCTTCAACTTTTCTATTACCTCAGTGGAAACCAGATTGTTTGTACTGCCACTATCAATGACTAGCTGGCAGCATTTCCCTTGGACTTTGCATATGCTCCTAAACAAAGTATTTCTTTGTGCAGGCTCAGTGACCTCTTTGGCTTGCTTCAACAGGACCTTATTCACCACCAAGGATTCTCCCCTCTCTGGAAGAATTTCTTCTTCAATCTCTGCCTCTTCTCCATTCTGGGTAACAACAACATTCCTTGGACCAGTGCCCACATTCTCTAAACATTCATAGTGCTTATGTCCCACTTGCTGACATCTATAACACCTCAATTCTCTACCTTTGCCTCTGTCTCTGCCTCCTCTTCCTTTTCCTCTGTAAGAACCCCTTCTGCCCCTTGCATCATCCTCTGTAGATGCATTCTGAGATGAGCTACTGTTAGCTCCATCCCTGGGTGTAGCAGGCTTTCCTTTACCACCCTGACTTCCCTTTCGTCAGAAAGTACCTCTCTTCTTGGAAAATTGTTTCCTCAGGAGTTTCTCCTCTGCTTTCAAGGCCATTTCATAGGCCTCTTCCACTGTCTTAGGAGACAGGAGACCAATCTCATCTTGGATCTCCAGCTTGAGACCATTCACATATCTGGCAGTCTTCTCTGGTGTGTCTTGGAACTGCCCAACCCTTATGCTTACTCTGTAGAATTCCTCTGTGTATTCTTTTACGGTCAGCAACATCTGTCTCAGGTTCTGCATTTTCTTAAATAATGTTAGCTCGTAATCACTAGGCAAGAATTTACCTTTTAATTTAGCCATCATTCTGGTCCAGCTCTTGATAGGTTGCTTGCCAACTCTCCTCCTTTCTTCCTGCACTCCATCCCACCAAAGTGCAGCATGTCCTTTCAGCTTTGTTACTACAAACTTGACCTTCTTATCTTCACTTATTTCTTCATAGTCGAAGCACTTTTTCAATTCATTTATCCAGTCCACTAGTTCTTCTAGATTCAGTCCCCCTGTATAGCTTGACACTTCAATTCTGGGCTTAACTGCAAACCCCAGAACAGTTCTAAGGAGTCTCATGTCAGGAGGAATTTCAACATTTTCTTCTGCTTCTTCTGTCTTAGGTTCACTGATGTCTTCAGGATCTCTTGGCTGTCTTTGCTCCATGGCATCAATTCTGGCCTCGAACCTCTACAACATCCCCAACACCTTTGCATTGGCAACAAGTCTTATTCTGCCAGCACCTCTACCAAATCAGATTTCCATGTCAGTGAAACAACTTCAGACTTGCTCTAATACCACAAATGACACAGTCACACAGCTGAAAGTCAGCTCCCTTCTAGTCTACCCTTGTTCTTTGGCTCCATGTGGTCAACTTACAATTCCTTGGCAATTTTATTTATCAATATTGGAGAATATTGATAAATAACTATATTCAACAACTTTGAATATCAAATGGCATCTCCCGACTTTGTTCCCAACTTTATAACCAAAGTTTATACCTTCGTGCGTTATATATATTAACATTGGCTTTATAACAAAACTTTGTAATTTAATTAAATTTCCACGCCTTATATAATATCCTGACACCTTATAAATAACCGACGTTACAATGGGCCTTCAGCCCGGGCCCACATATATGTCGATGGCCCAATCAAATGCGCGCGTCGTACCTTGTTTAAACTTTGTGCATCTTCGTCAAACGAAGACCGTCTGATGGCCTTTGCCCAGATCGACGGCTCGTATGCATATCGCTCGGCATCCAACGTCGAAGGTTAACGCGCGATGGCACGCTTGAACGGTGGTTTTCTGAGGGTCCACCTTGCCATGCGTCAAACTCCCTATGGAATCGCTCCTCGACCCAGAAATACTACCTTCGCACCAAAAGCGGTGCGATATGGGCAATCCGCTTCCACAAATCCGCTAGCGGTTTTGAATAGTGGCTAACCAGGGTTCGCGTCGGGGTTTGCGTTCGCCTTTGTGTACTTCGGTTGTTAACTCAGGTTCAGACTCCCGTTGATAAACAATTGTAACTTACTGTGCTAAGCGGGATTCTATTACCATTAACCAGATTTAAATGACCACAGTTTCACTGCTTCTCTACTCAAGCAAATTGAGGGAAACAATAGACAAGGATATGCAGAATCTATACAACGGTTTGTTCCAGTAGACACATATGCACAGAGTTCATCACTTCACGATTAAACAACCTCTTGAAAATTAATGATTCAACACAATTCTAGGGTAAATGCGTACATAAACTATTTAATCGGAAGCAATCGTAGCATACAGAGTCTATTGTAGCATCTCCTCCCTTCTTCCTCTCTTTCATACATCTGATGGTTTACAATTATATACATAAACCTATGACTCTTCGGTACCTCTGAGAGGACCGTTTCAGGAAATCAGCAGTCTAATTAAAACAATTCGACTAACTAGAATATGATAGCTAGAATAACTGAGCTATTCGACTTCTACGACTCTAACTGAAAGAATAATACAATCAGCTAAGGTATTGACACCTAGCTGTGATAATTTGATTGTTTTCAAAACCCTCCTAGCCACAACATGTGGACAAAACTCCTACATTGCTGGCTAGTGTCTAATGCCCCTGCATCAGAAACCTATGGGACAAAGAGTAGGTGAAGAGACCATTGATAGAGAAGATCAGGCCGGAATGGAATTCTTTTTGTAAATATCTATTTACTAATATAGAGAACTCAATTTCTGAGTTTCTATGGTGTGTAATCTATGATGAATTATAAATCATATGTGTGTGTGTGTGTGTGTGTGTGTGTGTATATATATATATATATATATTATAATGTTTCTCCATAATACATGTGTACAGGTGAAGTTGGGCAGAATGAAATGATAGGATTGTGTGCAGATGAGAAGAATAGAGAGGGGCCAAATGGTATATAACATGAAGCAATGACCTGGCTCATACAAGCTTTGCAAAAAAACTAAAATCTGTGTTTATTATTTATTAGTAAGAATTTCTGTCATTTTGTATCCAAGCTACAGTTTTCATGAATTCATGAGACTATGTGTTTTTAAGAGGTCAAACATTCATTTTATAGTTTGAATCCTGTGTGGATTTACGTGTGCCAAAGATCAATCATCGATCACAGAATGGATCGATGCCATTAAAAAAAAATTTGACCCTTTAAATTGATATCCAGAGTGCACTGTTTATAGCCGGAGATTAGATTTGGAATGACATGCATAAGATGTGTATGCAGGTGAGAAGTATAAGTTTAAAACTTAAGAGGGAGTCGCACTAAATAACAACAACGATATCGGTGTGGGGGATAGTGTTCCTGGTTGAGTCATGAAAAAAAATGTTGGGACATGCAGAACGATGAAATCGGTTCCATAAAAATGTGGTGGCATATCACACAAAAAAGAGATTGTAAGCGGTATATCACATTTCCTCATAGTGGTCTTTAAAATATAGGTATGGTATATCGTGCTACTCCACAGTGGTTTGTGGTATTTTTTAAAATGGTGCGATCAAATAAGTAAGTGGCACGTAGCATTGAATTGAGTGGTGAAAACCATTTATATGAAAGTTTGAAAAGTCTTGAATAGTGTGCTAGTTGGAGTGCAATGTCCGTTGGATCCAAGGCAGTAGATTAGACGGTGGACATTTGAAGCTAAATGGTGCATCGACAAATGTGCTATGAGTGCAGAAGGTAAGTCATAAATTTTTATGGTTGATAACATATTGTTTGGGGTTAATGAAATTCCGCCAAGCTTGTGTGTTATTTTAATGCGGAATGTTATAATCAAATTAAGTAAATTGTAGAGTTATAAGAGTAAAGGCCAAATGGAAAATGTTTCTGATAAAGGTTTATAAATGTAAGAAATAGATGGGAAGAAAAATACGTGTAAGTTTAATTCAAAGGTTTCAGAGTCTGAATAATGTGGATTTTTTCCATGATAAAGTGTATTGAAATCTTGGGAAATGTAATATATGATTACTGTGGGTTTTTGTGGCTTAGGCTGCATCATTTTTGGTATTAGAGCAGATTAATGGTAACTGTTATAAATGAAGATTGTAGAGTTTACTATTCAGAAGACATTTGATAATGAAGCAGAACAAGGAGATTCTGTGTGTGATGGAAAGAGGTGATTAATAAAGAAAATGTACTTTGAAGATTAACCGAGTTATGTTTTGAAAGGTGTGTATATAGGTACAATGGTGATGACAGAAAGGAAAAGAAGATCAGATTTGAATCTGACAGACAACATGCACTTAGAGATAAAGTGTAGCAAAATATTGGAAGGATTTGTAGAATCAAGGGAATATAGAACAATCCATTCAAAGTGAAAATTAGTGGTGAAACAAGAACACACAAAGATCTTGAAGGTGAGGTGTTATGTGTTATCTTAATCTGGTTTGAATATTATGTTTGCAGAATTCAGGTTGCAGACAGTTGAAAAGAATATCAAGAAAATAAGATCACAACCTTAAGAGCAGTGATGAAGGAAGCTCTTAAGAGTTGTGAGTGAAAGCAAAGTGTGCAGAATAACCTTGAAGAATTCCAACAGAGTTTGGATAAAAGGGACAGTTGTGTTCTCAAAAGTGAAGAAGAGTTAAAGCCTAGAAGGAGCAGAGAGAAATGCTAAAAATAAGGTTCCATTAAAGGGACTAGTGTTTTCCAAAAGACCAAATCCAAAGAAAGGATTGGTGAGGTAAGTTGTAACAAGGAGGACTTGTTATTGAAGAGGTTTAGTGTAGCTCATAGTCAGTAAGTGAGGAACTCATAAAGATAGAGAACAAATATTACTACTGATAGTCATAACAAAGATAGCAGAGGTTCAGAGGAAGACCAGTAGACGTGGAGATCCTAAAGGTAGGTGATGTTTGGAAGATGGTATGCATAAATTTTGATTAATTAATGATATTTGATAAATTGAAATAGATCAAAGGAGTGAAAAAGTTGCATGTTTGTAGGAGACAACCAGCAGAGAAATAAATTTATTACAGAGGTATGAAAGTTAATAGCAGTTGAATGAATGGAAATTTTGGCACAAGACTACAATAGTAAAACTATAGGAATAACTTTTGGAAGTTCTTAGAGATTGTAGCAAAACCTTATTCCAGCTGAGGCTTGGAATAGATAGGGATAAAGAAGTCCTTAAGAGAAGTGGGTGTAGCAACCAATGAGAGAGGAATATTGCTGAATGGAAGTCCTAAGGAAAAGAGGACTTGGAAATGAGCCAGAGGAGAAGTTTGGTGAGAAGATCAACTCAGGAGGCAGTTGATTGGTTTCAAGTGTAGAAGCTCACACATAAGTAAAGGTGGCTATGAAAATTCATAGATAAGGTTTAGAATAAGGCTACAAGATGAAGGAAAAGGGTGTTAAAACAATCTGCGGGAACCGGATGAGTCAAGAGGAGCTTGAGAAGGAGATGGTTGAAATAAAAAGATAATTCGATGTGTTAACAATGCTGCTAGAGGAAAACCAAAGACAAGGTTGGGTCTTGAGGAAAAAGATAGTGAAGTGGTCAAAGTTACAGAGAAGGCTACAACAAAAACAAGTGAAGTAGTCGATAGAAAAACTTAGAGAAGCAGAGTCAGAAATGGAAGTTTTCATTTGTAGACTAGAATAGGGTGAAATTCTGGGTGAATAGAATAATGAGAAAGATCTCATGGACTATTATAATATTTCAGAACAATTCGAAGATATGTTGACAAGTGAAGAAGACGAGGCTATGGGGCCTTGTATTTTTAAAACTCAGATTTTGTGTTTTTGCAATATCTGTAGAAGATGATGAACAATATTTTGAAACTGTCTTAAAACTGATGAAATTCTGGAAGAGTATCTTTCAGAATATAAATACTCCGAAGTAGAGATTAATGATGAAGAAAGTCTCATCAATGATAAAAGCATTGACTTGTTACAACAGAAAGAAATTAGTAATGTTTCGATATTTGAAACTGTTACAACACAGGAACAATTTCTTATGGAAGAAGGAGATGAGATTCAGTCTGAAGAGTTGATATTTGAAGAAATAGTTGAGACTGTTGAACTTTGTAATTTGAAAACTGACAATTTGTGTATAAATGCAGGGATTGTAAGTGATGATGTAGTACTTAAGAAATGTGAAGGAGAAATTGTAGTGTTGGAGTATTTGCTTGAAAACGCAGAGTATGATAGTATAATTCTAGAGGAAGGAATTCACAATTATGAACCAGGACAGAGATAAATCATTAGAGCAAATGATGTTGAGGAGAGAATAATTGACAACCTCAATAATTCTTTAGAAATTTCTTTAAAGAGTCAACATACTGAAGAGTTGATAAAAAAAAAAAAATCAGAGGAGCAAGCTAAAATGTTGCCAGAGGAAGAAGAGACAAAAAGGTCTTATGATTTTGATTTTAATGATTATTTTATGATTACAAGTTTTGTTGCAGATGCTAGAGAATATTTCACATAGGTGAGCAGTTAGGTAAAGAAGGAAGAAGAAGAATCTATGGAAGTATTTAATCCATGGAACAGGGATATTAGAGAGCTTGAAGAAATGCAGAATGTGAAGATGCAAGAGTTAGAGGAAAACAAAACAAACTAAAGCAAAGAGGAGGAGATATAAGTAAGTGGTAGAGTATGTGCCAATCCAAGGAATTGCTGAAGAAAGAAGACAAAGAATTGTCATAAGTGACTATCAGGAAGAAGTTATCAGTTGCAGTAAACAGAAGCTGAATATTTTCTTGGAAGAAAATGTAGGAGAAACTAAAAAGGTGCAGGACAACAATAAACAAGAGGGTAAGGATGAAAGGGCGGTAGTAAGAATAAAAATTCAAGAATCAAGAGGTGAAAGTAATCAATAGTCAGAAGATATATTAGACAAAGAAATTGAATTGATAAGAAGGATAATGATGAAAGTGTCTCAGAAGAAGACAACAACAAGAAAGCAAAGAAGCAGTAGCAAGACAAAGACAGTAGCAGACTATAAAAGGATAGCTAGTGGAGCAAAGAAACATAAAGTGTGGAGACCTGGAGAAAACCAACAAACAAAAGCCACAACAAAAGACAAATTACAGAACAAGGTATGGGATCTAGGAAGACAAATATTAGAAGCACATGATGGGGAGATCATGATTATTTTCAACCTTGGAAGTCTGATGTAGGAGAATTTGGCTTAGAAAGATAATTTTACTGAAGTAGACATAGGGGTCTTATGATATCAAGGAAGCTGGTTTTTGATGTACTAAATTAATGTAATTTTAAAATATTTTGAGTGATTTAAGTGAGACATTTAAAATAGGTATTAATGAATATTTGTGAGGAATTTTGTAAATGTTCTCGAATGGTGGAGAGCATGAGAGAATTAGGGCAATTGAGAGCTCTTAGGGATTGAAAGATTTGGAAATTAATTGTATATCTTAAATTATCAATTAGTTCATCATTTATGGGATTGAAAGGATTCTTAGGGATTAGTGAAATTATTAAGGATCTGAACTAGAATTGGTTCACAGAACTTTTTGTATAAAAATTGTAAACCTCAAGGCATAAAGGGGAGAGATTTGGGATTTAGAAGAGTAGAAAAGGTTTGGATTGTGAAGTCTACGTGCCAGAGAGTAGGTTAAGAGGCCACTAATAGAGAATATCATGCCATAATGGAATTCGTTATGTAAATATATGTTTATTAATATAGAAAACTCAATTTTTGAGTTGATGTGGTGTGTACTATATGATGAATTATAAATCATATATATATCAGAATGTTTTTGCATAATACATGTGTACAGGTGAAATCGGGCAGTATCAAATCATAGGATTGTGTGCAAATGAGAAGAAAAGAGAGAGGCCAAATGGCATATAAAATCAAGAAATGACTTGGCTCATACAAGCTTTGTGTAACTAGAATTTGAAAATAACTTAAATATGTGTTTATTAGCAGGAATTTCTATCATTGGGTATCCAAGCTACATTTTTCATGAATTCATGAGACTGTGTGTTTTTAAGAGGTCGAATATTCATTTTATAGTTTGAATCCTGCATGGATTTTTGTGTGTCAAAGGTCAATCATTGATCATAGAATGGATCGATGCCATTAAAAAAATGTGACCCTTGAAATCGATATCCAGAATGCATTGTGTAGAGCCCGAGATTGGATTTGGAACAACATGCATAATATGTGTATGCAGGTGAGAAGTATAAGTTTAAAACTTAAGAGTGAGTCACACTAAAGAACAAAAACAATATCATTGTGGGGGATAGTGTTCCTGATCGAGTCGTGTAATAGAAGGTTGGGACGTGCAGAACGGTGAAAACGGTTCCATAAAATTGTAGTGGTATATCACACCGAAAAGAGACGGTAAGTGGTATATCACATTTACTCATAGCGGTCTTTAAAATTCGGGTATGGTATATCGCACGACTTCACATTGGTTTGTGGTATTTGTTAAAATGGTGCGATCAAATAAGTAAGTGTCACGTGGCATTGAATTAAGAGGTGAAAACCATTTATATCGCAAGTTTTAAAAGTCTTAAACAATGTGCTAGTTGGAGTGCGATGTTCGTTGGATCCAAGACAACACATTAGATAGTGGAGATTTGAAGCTAAATGGAGCATCAACAAATGTGCTATGAGTGCAGAAGGTAAGTCATAAACTTTTATGGTTGATAACATAGTGTTTGGGGTTAACGAAATTCTGCCAAGCTTGTGTGATATTTTAATGCGGAATGTTATAATCCGGTCCGATAAAGGTTTATAAAGGTAAGAAATAGATGGACACAAAAATCCATGTAAGTTTAATTCAAAGGTTTCAGAGTTTGAATAAAGTGGATTTTTGCCATGATAAAGTGTATTGAAATCTTGGGAAATGTAGTATATGATTACTGTGGGTTTTTTCAGCTTATCCTACATCACTTCCAAGGCCTGTGGAGGAGCCACTTCAACTTCTTCAATTTTCAGAGGCTCCCCTACCGCCCATGCAACAATAGCTACAGTGAAAATGCAAGCAAAAAATATCAAAATGTCAGAGATGTGTAAACATAAATTATGCCTATATTTTTGACTTAAAAATAAGTGAAGAGTTCACCTAATTAAACATAAAGATTATAGTAACACACAATTTTCCAAAAATTCTCATCAACAAAAATATATAAATAAAAATCGTGCTCAATCCTCTCTTTATATATATATATGTATATATATAGTTTTCTTTGAAAAAAAAAGAATCGCTTAATTAAACATAATGATAATCATAACACACAATTCTCAAAAAATCCTCAACATGAACAATATAGGGATAGAAACGATATATGGATAGTGCTAATAAAAATCCTTCTCAACCCTCATAATCGATATTGCACAACAAGTCATGCCTTACAATGTGGCGACGAGTCTATGCGAGTTAATTTATTATATAATTAACAAATTTTTCCAATCTAAACCAAATCTTAGTAATGATCAACTTCATTTTTAATATTCTATAATAAATTATTAAGATTTGGTTTACATTAATTAATTATACAATATTAAAAATGAAGTTGATCATTATTAAGATTTGGTTTAGATTGGAAAAAGTTGTTAATTATATAATAAATTATTTATAAAAGTACACTCAAGGTGTTTATTTTTGAATCATTCCACTGCTCACTATAGTTGACTTTTTTATTTTTTGTCGTTGATTCAAGTAAATAATTGTCACATAAGTAAACAACTGTCACATTGTTTATCGTTGGATTGTATAATAAAAATCTTAAAAATATATAAAATCCCAAAAATAGTCACTCTTTTTAAAATTAGCAATGTATTACATATTTACATAGACAAATTGTTTCCTTTTCCATTTAAAAAGCTTTTTAGGCCTTTGAAAGCAAAAATTAAATTAGAAAATGGTAAACTTTCTTATTCCATTATGATTTTCCATTTTTATTTTATTTTATTACTTTCACATTTTCTAAGCTTTTCAAGTCTTTGAAAGGAAAAATAAAATTAGAAAATGGTAAACTTTATTACTAAAGAATTAGAAAATGATAATTTTTAACCATTTATGTTATAAATATTTTTGTGATACAGTACTTCCTGAAGATGACTAGCTTCCTCCAGGTTGTTATTTTGTATAGATCTCAACTAGTCATGGCTTCCCCAACACCCAGATATAAATGGCTTCCCAACGCCCAGATTTCAACTACTATAACATAGATGGTGACCTAGTTTTAAGTGTCAGAGATTCATGGCTTTTCCAAGAAATCCCCATCGTGCTAAAAAACTAGTGCTCATTTCCTTAACCACTTGCTGCTTATGGTTTTTTTAAGGATAACACTCTGAATGTTCTCATTTAAATTTATTTTCTTTTGTATTGTAGACATAGGATGATTTCCCTGGGTTATTAATTACAAGTTGTGTTAACAACCATACAAATTCTATGGATTATAGTAATAATAATAATAGTAGAGAGAGATTGAAGACTTTGAATTGTGTCAAAGTATTATTCAAAGAAATTAGGGAAAAAAAAATTGACATTATACATCTTAAAAAATTCTTTTCTTTGTGAAAATAATACCTTTTATTTACTATTTTTTAAATTTATTTTGAATTAAAAACCACACTTATCATTTCTTTTCAAAACTATCTTTCTTTATAAATTTGAATTTAAAATACTCTTCTAATTTAAAAACTTATGTATCTAAAATTCTTCATAATAAATATAACCATATTTAAAGAATATATAAAATCCCAAAAATAGTCACTCCTTTTAAAATTAGCAATGTATTACATATTTACACAGGAAAATTCATTCAGTTTCCATTTAAAAATACTTTTAGGCCTTTGAAAGTAAAAATTAAATTAGAAAATGGGAAACTTTCTTATTCCATTATGATTTTCCATTCCTTTTTTTGTATTTTCTTATTTTCTCTTTCCCATTAGCTTTTCAAGTCTTTAAAAGGAAAAATGAAATTAGAAAATAGTAAACTTTCTTATTCCATTATGATTTTTCATTTTCTTTTCTATTTTTTTACTTTTCCTTTCTCATTTTCTAAGTTTTTTTTAAAGAAAAACTGAAATTATAAAAATGGTAAATTTTCTTATTCCATTATAATTTTCCATTTTCTTTTGTATTTTCTTACCCTTTATTTGTAAATATTTCTATTAATATTATCTATTATTGAATAATTCTAACCTGATCACTAAATTCGTTTCATATGCATTTCTTCATTTCAAAATGCTTTTTTTTGTTTTTTATTAATTTCTGGCTAAATGGTTAAATAATATTAAATTAAAACAAGATTGTACATTACAAGAGCAATCGATTTTAGAATCAGTCGCACTTGAAATTAATTATATAATCTTTATCACTATGTTATTATCATCACGATTGCAATTATATATATATATATATATATATATATATATATATATATATATATACACGTAATTTGTTTTATACAAATTTTATATAATATATTATTTTAAAATTTAAAATTTAAAGAGTTTTCGTTGCGCTATAGTTTGATTTTGTACAATTATTTAACAATAAATTTTTAAATGAGGAAATCGTAAACTTTCTTATTCCATTATGATTTTCCATTTTTTTTTGTATTTTCTTACTTTCTATTTCTCATTTTCTAAGATTTTCAAAAGTCTTTGAAAGGAAAAATGAAATTAGAAAATGGTAAACTTTCTTATTCCAATACCATTTTATGTGGTTACATTTTATGTTTTTATTTATTGGATTGTTTATTTTGTAAAATTGTAAAAAAACATATTCATGTCCTCACAATCACATGTTCTAGTCAATTTCCAATATTTACATGATTAGCACATTGCTTTTAGCCTTATTATATTGCATTAGCTAGATTATGTGTAGGTCCCACATGATTGTGGTCAAAATTTACACTAGGGTGCTACACTCCCAATCCTTAAATTTGGGACGCTCCAATTCACATATTTTGGTGATAATTCATTCAAGATGTTATATTCATAATCATGAGACAAAATTGCTACTTAACGCACAAAAATGAAAGACAAATATTCCCAACATGGTTGTGGTTAAAATTTACATTAGCATATTTTTGGGGTGCTGCACTCCCAATCCTTAAATTCGGGATGCCCCGGTTGACATATTTGGTGATAATTCATTCAGAATATTTTTTTTTTGTGAATTCCGTAGGACCTGTATTTTCTATTATTTAGAGCAAGTTGCTAAATAAATACATCAAGGAGAAGAGCCTCAACCTGCCCAGAGGGAAACCAGGTCTGTTGGCCATCTCAAAAAGTTAAAGGCCAACCAAAACCAATATTGTTTCAGTCTTTCTGTAGCAACTAGAACTAGCCGAATATGTCCATAATAGTTACATATACGACAACAACTATAATATCGTTGAACAAAAAACATAGATAAACAAAAATAAGTTAAGAACCCTAGCCATTAGAAGAGTGCACAGGGGTTGGATCTTCAGCAGATGACCCCAACAGCTCCACCCACTACATCTCTCGTAGTTGCTCTTCAATGCGTCCAATGCGATCATTCTGCTTCTGCTGGATCTTGGTCATGGTATTCATGGCCAGTTTGATTTGGTTGAGCTCAAGTAACAGCGAGGAATGAGCATCCTGCTCCTTCATACTCATGAGGGCTTGACCAAGAAGACATTTAAATCACCAATACATCTTTACAGTTTGCTGGAAAAGGGATATCCTCCCCTGCGTGCTACCTGGGTCGACCAAGAAGTCCATGGTTTCTCTCTGGTCCTGGAGATCAACACCAGCTTCCAAACTCAGCTTCTCCCAGTCCTGTATAGTCTTACGAATAGGCAAAGGAGTGCTACCAGTATACGAATTAACCAAATTTTCAACCACTTGTTCATTGGTTTTACGCCCTCTCTTACTAGAGCGCAAGAAGATATTTGTTAATTTCCCCTTAGCCCTTGATTTCGAAGGTGGAAAAGTTGATTTTGTCATACCGGCGCCCGGAAACCATATGTTAGAAAAATAGGCAACAGAGCAGGACAGTAAGGCTGAGAATCGAAAATATGCATAAGAGTTTGGAAGAGGAGCATAGTGGCAAAATGCAGTAAGCCAAACAGAAATAACTGTGCGCAGAACGAGGTCATATAGACCGAGTATTAGCAACATCGGAGGAAAGGCCGAAAGGAGACCAAGAAGCTCATAGTGCCAGCAGACCACATCAGAAACCCCTGTATTACCACAAAACATCCTTGCCGAAAAGCCAGAAGAAAACTTCCAAAGACACAAGATTAAACTTGGATATAAACCCACATCATAATTCTTGACACCCCAGATAACAGAGAATATGTAACAAACCCCACAGAGCCAGCAGATGAAAGGAAAAACCCCTGTGTTTCCACCAAGCAGTTTGACATAACAGCCAGGAAAAGACTTGCATTGAGAGAAGCAAAAGCAACAAAATAATCCCAAAGCAGTATTTTGCAGAACCCTTATCATACCACAATTATCAAAGACCGGACTTCGAAAACAAGGGTCAATCTCCTCTGCATCATATAAACCCATCACCTTTGCATAAGCCATGTCATATTGCAGAGAATGAGCTGATTTAACAGGGTTAAAGCAAGGTAATACATACCAAAACACTGGATTGAAACACTGGAACCGACATAAAGCACCCCCAAATGATCCTGTTGTGCTATAGCTGCCCACAAAATTCAGCCACACAACAATACAAATACAAATACAAATAAAACCAACATGCAACCGACTATGAAGAGCCATCTTATCGGCGTGCGAAGGTATAATTGCTATCCATCGTGCCTTCATACGGAAAGCTTCGTAAAAATGATCAGCTGACAGCCAGCTCAAGCTGTTAAGGCTGCTGACACCAAAAGACCTAGCGCGCACCCCGATCGGGGTAATTCATTCAGAATGTTGTATACATAACCACGAGACAAAATTTCTACTTAAAGCACAACAATGAAAGACAAATATTCCCCAATCTTGACAAGATGAACTACCTTCGTTGTAGCTTTCCACCTTTAGAAACAACTACTAGTTTAATGTAATTATGAAAATGTTGGATTTAAAAATAAAAGTTTACATTTTTGCAAGCTTTAATATTTTAAATAGACACTATATATAATTATTTAAAATTTAATGTAATTATGAAAAAGTTCGATTTAAAATAAATGTTTATTTTTTTTTTGGATAAAATTTAATATTTCAAATTTTAAATAGATACTCTCTAAATTTTATCATTTTTATACTTTAAAAATTTAATAATAATTATTTAAATATATACTTTTAAGATTTAATATTAATGTTTCATTTAAATTGTATAAAGTTATATTATACAAATGGTATAGAAATTTAGATAAGTGTTAGGTGGATTTCTTCTTAATATGATTTTTTTTTTTAAACCCCGGTTTCATCTCACTAAACTCTCTTTAGTTTTAATTGAGAATTTTTTGTTGTGTTGTGTACACAAGTGAATATGTCAAATAGGCATAAATCTAAAGATTGTGCTCTAGTGTCTTCCTTTAATTGAGAGGACCTTATTTCAACTTTTTAATAGTTATTTACGGGCACTGTTAGAATCTATATGTAATTAATGACAACTAATTAATATTTTTAAATATAATGGTCATTTTCTTAGTAATTTTTGGTTTTTTTTTTTTTTGGTTCAATTACAAATATTTTAAAATTATAAGTTTTAATTTTTTTATACCATTAGTATTTTTCATAATTAATATTAAAAATTTTGGTTTTTCCATAACTAATTATGTATTCAAACTTTATGCAAAAATATAAATCTCATATGACTATTCCATCTATCATCTATTTCTATAAATCTAGTCAAGTACAAAACACCAACTTGATGCTAAATATGTATGTTTTAAATTTTTAAACTAATTTATATTGTAATTAATTTGAGTCAAAATGGTTTGACTTTTAATTAATTTGCAAATTTTTAAAAACTATTTTGAAAGTTTATTAAATTTTTGGTAAAATTAAATATATATATATATATATATATATATATATATATATATATATATATATATATATATATATATATATATATATATATATATATATTCAAATAACAATTTGTTTTTAAAATTTTAAAATTTGATTTTTTTTTTTAATTTGAGGATGACTAATGTTTGTATTTAAAATCAAATTTTTAGAATTAAAAATTGTTTAAAAAATAAATAAAAATGAAAAAAAAAAATTATCATAAATTAATTATTGTTTTTTTTCTAAATTTATGGATTTTTCCATAATTACTATTTTCATAAAAAGTTGTTTTTGTGACCTGAGCTTTTACTAACCATGAAAATTGTTCCATTTAAAAAACAAAAGAAACGACTTCATATTACACTAATTTTTCCCTTTTTTTTCTTCATATATTTACTTTGCCAATTTTTATTATTAAATGGATTTGGTTCAATTATTTGCCTCAATAAACCTAACCTATATTATATATTTTCAAAATTCAATTTTAAATCATGATGCAATATAAAAAAATACATTTTAATTTAGCACTATAATAAATAAGATTTACTCTTTTGTCTTTACAAGTAAACTAAAAATATAAAATATAAAAATATATTTTTAGGAATCTTTTACTCAAATATTTAAGCTTTTATATAGCTAAAATCTTATTATCATATACTAAACATTGTAAAGTTGTATATTTATGCAGTAAGACATTCTTATTTGAAAACAACTCACTAACTGCTATGTATATCTTTTTATATCATTAAATCAAATATTGGACGACTTAAATATTTTAGACCATTCATTTACTACTTCCTTTGTTTAACTTAACTACCTAACTAATTTTATAACCTCTACCAATCTCTCTTCCACATTACATAGAGCCAGCCAAAGTAGAAAGTTCCAACCTGGCCATTGCTTTATTGGAAGCATGGACTGCACTTGCTATTTTATGAAGCATGGTAACGTCATCTATTTTTCTTTTACAGGGAAGCACATAAGCGCAGCGTATCTTTGTGGTGATGTTTTCTATGGATCTATCATTCCCACCTTTTGAGTTTTTCATTGGTAGCAAAATATGTATAACTTGTTACATTTTCTAGTGTTATGTACTGAATATAATATGGACGGTGTATCTATAATGGAGAAGATACATTATATGTTGTTGCTTATATGAAAGCTCGGTTTTAGTATTTAGTATTGTTTTTTCTATCTGAAGTTAGTATTTAGTATTATTTTTTCTCTGGAGTATGTCTTCCATATATGGATTGATATATGTAATGAAAATGTATCTGGATTTTACACTGTTTTATAATAGAATAGTGTTTTTTCCTTCTCCTAAAAAAATTATAATAGAACGGTGGTTTTTCTTTCTCCTAAAAAAATTACGTGCTTAATCTGCATGGGCAAACTGGACAGATATCCACAGAAGCCGCACCGGTATTGAAATGTAAGGAGAATGGTAGAGGTGCGGAAATGTAAAGAAAATGGTAGAGGTGGCCGCACCGGAGTTGAGAGGCTTCTTACCCAACTCAAAATCGAAAAGGAAAACTCGGCACGATGAACTGATGCTATCATATTGTGTAATCCAGTAACTGGCCTCTCTCCACTCTCAGAATTCATAGCCCACGATGCAGATTAATGTTCCTGACAACTAATTAATGGTCCTGGCTATTAACTTTAGAATACGGCATGATGAACGAGGGGTTAACTTTAGAATACGGCAAGTTGAACGAGGGCTTCAACTATGATAGGTTGTTATGTAATCCAGTAACTGGCCTCTCTCCACTCTCAGAGTCCGTAGCCCACGGCGCATCATTTTAATTTGGTGTTGAGGAAGGATTTGGTGATCTTCTCCTCTTTCGTTCCTGGACTCTTGCTCTTCCATTTCCAATGTATGATAAAAAAAATGGATGGCGAAATTGAATCCGATTAGATTGGTGATAACAAATATTTAATTACACCTTTCAACTTGTGGATCTGGCCTTGAATAATTTTAATTTAATTTTTCATATTTTTAAAAAATAGATAGATGATATTTAATCTCACTTAAATATTTCAACTTGTGGATCTGGGCTTGAATAATTTTAATTAAATTTTTCATATTTTTTTTTTCATATTTTTAAAAAATAGATAGATGATATTTAATCTCGGTTAAATATTTTTAACAGTTTGGATGGAGAGCTGTGATTTCTCGACCCTTTTAAACTTTGGCATTATAAGCTATTAAATATTATAACCTATCAAAAATATTTTAAAGAAAAAATATACAGGCTGTCCTTTGGCCTCCTCCATTCCATCCATTCTGCTCCCCATCACCTAGCATGGCTTTGCTTTACAATTTCATTGTGATAAGTTGTTGCTCCCCATCACGTAGCATGGCTTTGCTTTACAATTTCATTGTGATAAGTTGTTTCTCTTGATAGGAACAGTGTGAGACCTTCCCTTTGTTAGTTGTAAATATTTGAATTTTTGAATTTTGATTTTTTACTTATTTAAATGGATGGATGAAATTTTATTTCAGCTCAATATTTTTTTAATTTGATTTTATTTTAAATGAATGGATGAAATTTCATTCCACACTAATATTTTTAGTAGTTGGCTGTGAGTTTTTTTATATTATGAGAAGTTTTATGTGAGTTTTGTGAGTTTTTTTATATTATGAGAAGTTTTATGTGATTTTAGTAATTTTTTATTCTAGATTATTACAAACAGAAATCAATAATTTATTAAGTTATAAAACCACTTATAATTTTTTTAACATTATGAGAAGTTTTATGTGATTTTAGTAGTATTTTATTTTTTGTTATTACAAATGGAAACCAATAATTTATTAAGTTATAAAATCATTAATGTTGGAGCAGTATATCTTAATCTTGAAGGGTATATGGTATTCCTTGGCACCTTTTGCTCCATGGTGACCTTCTAATTAGTCATTTCTAAATCTATCCAACAACACATACATGTTGGACATAGATATTCATAACTCAAGAAAAAAAATAAACAACATGAACCCTATTCTAGACTATCAAACATCTTATTACCACTATTGAGTTGACCATTATAAACTATAAAATATTATAGCCTATCAAAAATATTATAAACTATAAAATATTATAGCCTATCAAAAATATTTTAAAGACAAAATTTTCATGTCGTCCTTTGGCCTCCTCCATTCCATCCATTCTACTCCCCATCACTTAGCATGTCTTTGCTTTACAATTTCATTGTGATAAGTTGTTTCTCTTCATAGGAATAGTGTGAGACCTCCCCTGGGTTAGTGGTAAGGATTTGAATTTTTGAATTCTGATTTTTTATTTATTTAAATGGATGGATGAAATTTTATTTCAGCTCAATATTTTTTATTTTTATTTTATTTTTTAAATGAATGGATGAAATTTCATTTCACGCTAACATTCTGAGTAGTTGGTTGTGAGTTTTTTAATATTATGAGAAGTTTTATATGATTTTAGTAATGGAAACCAATAATTTATAAAGTTATAAAACCACTTATGAGTTTTTTAATATTATGAGAAGTTTTATGTGATTTTAGTAGTTTTTTATTTTTTGTTATTACAAATGGAAACCAATAATTTACTAAGTTATAAAACCATTAATGTTGGAGCAGTATATCATAATCTTGACGAGTATATGGTAATCCTTAGCACTTTTCGCTCCATGGTGGCCTTCTAATTAGTCATTTCTAAATATATCGAACAACACATACATGCTGGACATAGATATTCATAATTCAAGAAAAAAAATAAACAATATGAACTCTCATCTAGACTATCAAACATCTTATTAATATTATTGAGTTGATACTGAATTAAATTAATAGTTTGTTGTGATGATGTCTGAGATTTAGAAAGATAACCATCAAAAATTTTCTATTGGAACTTGAGAGACCATCTTTAAAGATTATGATGAAATCTATATTGGAAAGGTTATAGAATCTATCAATTTGGCATAATGTAAGTGATTTATTATACCTTGAATGACATTTTGTTTAATAATTTTTATCTTCAATGTTTTTTTATATGTCAGAATGATTCAATGATTTTTTATATTCTAGAATTGTTTTGGAATTTAAGCCTTACGACATTTCCTTTGCAACATCTGGTGCAATTGCTAGTATATATTTTATTACATATGAATTTTTGTGAGGCCATTAAGACTACACATGATTCCTCATATTTGAATTTTTCCACATAAGCTGTCTATTTTATGTTGAATTAGGACGAGTATCAATTTCAAGATAAATAAACAGTTTGTTGATGTAATATATATATATATATATATATATATATATATATATATATATATATATATATATATATATATATATATATATATATATTTATTTATTTATTTTATCTATATATTATATACACATTATTTAATATAAATATACTAGATATTGTGATTTATGCTTATTTGATCCCATAAGTTAAATATGGAATAAAATGTGCACAAACACATTTCAATAAGCTCTTAACTTTTGTAACAATCAATGATGTTGAGTGTAATGTTACATCCAAAATTTTGTATCTACTTCTCTTTATTTTGCTCAAAATTCATCTAGTTCATTAATTTCTTTATTAGGTTTAAGAAATTGTTAGTATATATTTTATTACATATGAATTTTTGTGAGGCCATTAAGACTACACATGATTCTTCATATTTGATTTTTTCCACATAAATTGTTTATTTTCTGTTGAATTAGGATGAGTATGAATTTCACGTTAAATAAATAGTTTGTTACCATAATTAGTTTAAAAAATATATATTTATTTTATTGATATAGTATATACACATTATTTAATATAAATATAATAGATATTGTAATTTATTCTTATTTGATCCCATGAGTTAAATATGGAATAAAATGTGCACAAAAACATTTCAATAAGCTCTTAACTTTTGTAACAATCAATGATGTTGAGTGTAATGTTACATCCAAAATTTTGTATCTATTTATCTTTATTTTGCTCAAAATTCATCTAGTTCATTAATTTCTTTATTAGGTTTAAGAAAATGTTCAAGTCTTCAATAATTGCTATTAATTAATTTTTACAAAAGAGGCAGGTACTAACAGGTACGTTGCATGTTACACTTGTTTTTATTCTAGTGACTATGGAGTTACTAAATTGTTCAATTGGGAAAAATGTAACTAAAAAGGAGAAAAGGAGATGAAGATATTATTTTACATGCTCTTGAGAAACACATTTAAGGACTTCTCTATTTTTAATTAATTTGAGTAAATATATTCCTTCTAAGTCATTTATAAATTCCATGATACCATAGGAATACCTAGCCATCAAAGTGACATTGCATCACATTTATTTTTACCATCATAACTCCTTTCCACATGTTTATTTTATATCATTGATTGAATTAAATTAAAATTGTAAATGTTAGAAAATTTAAAAGTACAATTCATAATAAAATTCTCTTAACTTTAATTAATTATATATATCTTAAATTTTCCAAAGTGAATGCTCACTTATAAATTCCTAAGTGGGAAATATGGTATTGTAATCTTTCAATTATAAACTATCAATTACAAACCAAAAATGAAAGGGAAGTGTCCATTTAAATTTTATATGAGTTTTTAAATTCAATGATAAGATCTACTAAGTAGAGTGTTTCGCAAAAATTTCAGGTTAAATAAATAGTTTGTTGCCATAATTAATTTAAAAATATATGTATTTATTTTATCTATATATTATATACACATAATTTAATATAAATGTACTAGATATTGTAATTTCTGCTTATTTGATCCTATAAGTTAAATATGGAATAAAATGTGCACACACACATTTAAATAAGCTCTTAATCTTTGTAACAATCAATGATGTTGAGCGAAATGTTACATCCAAAATTTTGTATGTAGTTATCTATATTTTGCTCAAAATTCATCTAGTTCATTAATTTCTTTATTAGGTTTAAGAAATTGTTCAAGTCATCAATAATTTCTATTAATTACTTTTTACAAAAGAGACAAGTACTAAATAGTGATGTTGCATATTTCCCTTGTTTTTATTCTAGTGACTATGAGGTTATGAAATTGTTCAATTGGGAAAAATGTAACTAAAAAAGAGAAGAGGAGATGAAGATAATATTTTTACATGCTTTTGAGAAAAACATTTAAGGACTTCTCTATTTTTAATTATTTTGAAATTAATTTGAGTAAAGATATTCCTTCTAAGCCATTTTATAAATTCCAAGACACCATAGAAATACCTAGCCATCAAATTGACATTACGTCACAATTATTTTTACCATCATAACTCCTTTCCACATGTTTATTTTTACCATCATAACTATTAATATATCATATATAATTAAAATAGTAAAACTTATAAAATTTAAAAGTACAATTTATAATAAAATTCTCTTCACTTTAATTAATTATATATATATTAAATTTTCCAAAGTGAATGCTCACTTATAAATTCCTAAGTGGGAAATATGTGTTTGTAATTTTAAATTTTATATGAGTTTTTAAATTCAATGATAACATATACTAAGTAAATTTTCTCTGATATCTATCGCAAAAATAAATACAAATGCATCTAATAGATCCTAATATAAATGTCAGATGAATGAAAATTTTGAAAAGCAACCCATCATAAAAAATTTACCTAACCAGCAAGAGTTCCCATCAAATTTATACCGTAGTTGTATGTAACTCTAACAAGTGAGGTGAAATATAACAGTGAATGGTAGCAAATGGTTTAATGTTCTCTATGAATATGCGAGTTTAAGGAAGACTCTAAACCAAATCTGTAGAAAAAATAAAATGATTTTATTGATGATGGTTTAAGAATAAAAAAATATATATATAAAGAGTACCAAAAACTAAATTCTTCTACTGGTGGTGTTTTAACATTGACCACAGACTCAAGCACTTGGATCAAAGCAGTTCCTAGAAAAAAATCAGATTCTAGCTAAAGGACGATGTCTTCTATCAAATGGAAGTGTCCCGTGAGGACGATTTAGAGATGTTGACAAAACTAATAAAATTATGGTTTGAGGTTGACCACGAACTATTATGTAGTAGAATCATTAATTCTTGTATCAATTCATGTTTTAATAATGAAAACAATCCAACTACTGGTTTTGGGATGGCCACAAACTCAATTGTGCTCGTGAAACATGAGTCTATCTATGGATACAACTCTAACTCTGAATCAACCTAACTCTATATCTTGGTTATTAATACTGGATTTCGTTATAGTCATGACTTAGGATTTTTGAATATGACTTGGGAATTGGTAGTTGACTATCAATTCTCTCCCTGTTAGATACACACTGAGATCTTGAAAATATATCCACTATGTAAACACCCCTCCAACACTTACCTAGTTTCATCTGCCTGCCATGGTAAACATGAAAAAAATAGTTATTATAATATCACCCAACCTCCAAGCTTCAGTTTTGGAAGCGGGACCAACAACTGAGACTTATTGACCAGAAGATGACATCCTACATGGCCTACATGACATTCAGGGGCCAAAGAACCACCATATGTGGCCAATCCCTAAGTTGAGTCTCTTTTTTACAACCTTGGGCCAACAATCGCACTGAAAAAAGGGCATACATTTGTTTATAGGCCTCCAACCACATGCCCAAAACTACTTCCATTCAATTATAGTCTGATTTCTTGAGTACTGAGCATGTAGTCGTGAGATCAATGCTATATTTTCAGGCCAACCTCTAAAACATTGTTCAGAACATCCTGAAAATTTCCAAAAACATAAGTTACATGACGAAAAATCCATTCAATAAAACTTGAATTAAAAAATTGACCTAACCATGCCTAACCATGACAATCATTTCATAAAAACTATGGGGAACATGTAAGCTACATATCATGAATGAATATCTAATCATAAACTGATATTATTCACCTAAGAATCAATGAGAAAACTCCAAACCCTCTCTTTCTAGCTCCGGTATCAATTTTTAGTCCATGAATTCATCAACCATTCATATATTCATCAAAAATGTCAAAGAAATAGGAAATGTACATCATATAACCAACATATAACTAGCAAGTAACCACCATATAAAACAAAAAATAACCAACATATAAACCATGGAAACTCATCCATAATATGACCATCATAATCAATACATATGTTCATAGATCACAATAGAAAATACCTCATATCAGCATATGGAAATGCCAACCAAGTCAGGGACTTCCATGTACCACTCGACCATAGATTTGGATGAAACAAATATTACTTTGAGCTAATTAACCTCACACCATATTTCAACTGTGAATTTGAGATCCCATAGAATAAACAAAACATAACCAAAACAAATATTCTAGAGGCCAAACCATCTCAACAATGAACTAATGATTCCACCTCACGGTCAAACATCTCTAAAACCAACAAAATCGATGTATACCCAAGCTATCCAAAGCTCCAAAGTGTATTTTCCAACCATTGCTCCAGGAACTAATAAATCAACCAAAAAAATTCCAAGGATCTAGAGTGTTTATCCAAGCCACCTCTAGGGTCTAGGAACTCAACAAATGAAGGGATCTAGAGAATTTGTCCCCATTTGGCTCCATGACTAGAAAATCAACCCAAAACCATAAGGAACCTGAGCACCAATCAGAAAATAACATGTGGGAAAACCAAAAAGACCATTTCTATCTAATAAATGGAAAGGAAAGGCCAAAACCATTGTCAATCCAAAAAATCCTCCATGTTAATCTCAAAACAGAACTAACAAGCCACATGCATGTACCATGCATTCCAAAACTAGAAAGGAATTCATACATGCAACTTGATACTACAAATAAATACAACTGCATCTATTGATCCAGTATTCCCTTACGCTTTATTTCTTTCCTTTTCCTTTCTTCTCCAAATCCAATGAAAATTAGAGCGCTTCAAGTATGCTCCGAGAATTCTCTAAGTGTGCAAGAGTAAGAGAGAATGAGACAATATAGGAGAAATCCAAGCTAAAACTGAATAAAGTCTAAACTGAAAAAAAAAAAGTAATGAACTGGTCCTCAAAATCCTCTTTATTATTGACGCCTCTATTTTCCTTTATTTTTCCTTGAATTTCCCTCTCATGCAGATAGGTGATCCTTCATCTCCGTTTTCTCCTTTTTTCATTTGTTTTCATAAATAAATTCCAATTATGCCAGTTTTTATTTACCAATTTCTGTAGCCATAAATGAAATGAAAGTGACACACACTAGGAAGTTTTCCCACCATTCATCTTTGAAAATGTGTCCCATGAATTCCTCTTATATCTTATTTTATATGGAAAATAAACCAGGGGCTATTACAAACCCCTCCCCTTGCTGGAACACCATCCTCGGTGTTCTATGATAGCTACA
This sequence comes from Pinus albicaulis, assembly GCA_034641835.2. Lineage (NCBI taxonomy): Eukaryota > Viridiplantae > Streptophyta > Pinopsida > Pinales > Pinaceae > Pinus > Pinus albicaulis. The sequence continues at coordinate 898,707,937 of CM076573.1, forward strand.
ACCAACAAACCATAAAGAACAAAACATACTGCCTATGGAGTTTTATAACGCAACTCGTTGCAATATTTACAATGACCGCTACTTAAACCATGACAACATTATTGTTTTTTGGCACTTTACGAAACAAATCATTACGATATTTACATTAACAAACACATATACACTCATGCATGTTTTCTTCAACAAACAAATAATCATATTGTGTATGGAGCTTTATAATCATAGCTCGATACGATATTTACAATAAAATACACATATACATATGAAAATTTACTTTAACCAACAGATAAAAGGATACGATGCTTGTATAAATTAATAAGGGAATCCAGAGACCCACACCCCTACCTTGAAAAGTAGTACCAAGATTCATCTCCTTCCTTGGAATTCCAAAATATACTGCCAAAGTCAAACCTGCATCCAATGTTTAGCACTACGATCTCATCTCCTTCCTTGGAATTTTGAAATCCACTGCCAAAGTCAGACCTGCATCCAATGTTTAGCACTACGATCCTTGTGCTTGTAACACCCTCCTACCATATCTACCCGAGTAACTCTTCAACTGGGGTAGAAATGTGAGGAGGGGCTACTATGATCATATTCAACATCCTAGGTGACATTAAGGAAGTGTAACTGATGGAAAAACATCATACAAACCTTCAGAATACCTGGGATTTGAGCCACTTTTTGAGGCCCAGAGTCTAGATCACTACCTATAACTCAATGGAAACTTCATAAATGAGATAAGCATAGAAATAATGATGTATTTTCAAAAAAAATTACAGGACCTAAAATATAACCCTATTAGCCATGATAAGAATTTCATCAAAGAAATCACAAATATGTAATCTACATGTGTAAATAACATATCTGAGCATAAGGGTCTACTAATTATCTTAGAATCACTAAGAATCATTTTTCCCTTATATCATTAGTTTCATTATCATCTATTAGGTCATATGTACATTGCTTATTCATTTACAAATTAAAACATGAGGATATCCATACATTATCACTGTCATAATACATGCTTATAACCAACATAATAAAAAAAATATATCAAGGATACATCAACCATAGAATCCACATATAAATGAGTACATTTACAATTAAAATGTCAAAGCGAGAACCTATTATTAAAGAATTAAAAATCCAACTCGGGATGGGACTTCCACGTTCTACCCAACCATAGATTGGATGGGCCAAATCTCTCTTCAGCTAATCACCCTCGTACAATATTTCCAGAAGGAATTTGGGACTCAAACCAAAAGAACCAACTAGGGCATCTAGAGGCTAAAGCACCTCACCCTCATTAATATAAATCAGGATTTACCATAATCCAAATTGGATCACTATGTAAAAATAATAAACATGTCATAACAGGCTTTACCATGATCTCCACTCGATCACTAGGCCAGAACAAGCATGGATGCCACCGGATTTCTCCACCTACATCGTGAGGAATTTTCCTGTCTCTTAGTCTCTCAGTATTTGCAGCAATCCAAATTTTGATCCAGAGATTAGCAGTCCCTAAATGGAGATACACTCTCTAGGATTTACCGTATATCCCAACCCAGGATTCCTAGGCCTAATAGAGAGAACCCCACCTCTAGTCTTTACCATATATCCCTCCATTCATTGGATGAGGATTCCTAGGCCCATCGAGGCAACATATTATGTGTATTTACCATAGTCTAGTTCATGGATTACTAGTTCATGTATTCTATCAATTGAGAGATCAACCTCACTCAACTTCGAATCTATCTAGAAATCTAGCTCAACCAAAACATGACAACCCCATCATATAATAGCTATCCAGAAATGGAAAATATAGGATGAAAACAATGTCACGCCTAGAAGAACCCATGAAATGACATAAAAGAATCACATGAAGTACCATGCATGCCAAATATAGCAAGGAAATCACATGCAAATCAATATATGGAAAGAATCCTCTTGTAGTTGATTGATCATGCTCGTCCTTGCTTGCTTCTTCTTTCCTCTTGCCTTCTTTTCCTTTCTTGATCCAATGCCAAAATACTCCAAGAAAAATCCAAGTGTCCAAGAGTGTGTGAGAAAGAGAGAATAAATAGACAGATCCAAAAATAAACTCACAAAAAGGAACTAACGGATCATCATAAGCATTTGTATCAATTAGGCGTCCATTTTCTTCATTTTCCTCCTCACATGAAACATGTGACCTTTCACCTCCCTTTTCTCCTAATTTCCATTATTTTCATAAATAAATACCAATAAATGCCACTTTTTCTTTCCAAATATTTTTCCATTTCCTTTTCCAATTTCCTTAGCCATTACAATCGAAATGAGCACCCACACTAGGAGTTTTTCCCAACATTCAGCTTGGAATAAGTGTTCCATCAACCATGGTTATTATTGTTTCCTTTATTAAATTTTATTACATGAAATTTTAACCAGGCTTGTTACAAATCCCTCCCGCTTAGGGGACAACGTCCTCATTTTTCAATCACATATATACCTCAACAAAACTACTGGAAATAAAACAAACTACTCATGGAGATTTATAACATAGTTGGATGCAATATTTACAATGATCACCCAACTAAACAACAAGCTAAGATGAGAACATAAAAACATGAAAAATATAATGACATGAAAACCATAACACTTATTGGAGCTTTATAACATAGCTTATGCTGCTATTTACATCAATACACATATTTATATATACCAAAAAATCACAGAAAACATATGCCAAAACATATACCAATCATCACACAAAAAATTATTTGCCTTAACCGACATACAAGGAAGGATACATAGCCCACATATGATTCGTCATCCCCCATGTAGCTTCATCCATCCCAAAGTGCTTATATTGCACTTTAACTTTTTCTATTGCTCAATTTCAAAGCAGGACCACCTTTCTCTGCAATATACACTAAGCTTTTGACTAGAATTTTATATGGATCCACTTGCAATACATACCAGTCAATCACATGCTCAACATCTTTAACATACTTATTAATAAATGATATATGAAAAACATCAATTAGTTTGACTATATAAGGTAGTCCAAGTTGATAGGCTACTAGTTTGATTCTCTCAATAATCCTAAGAGATCCACAAAACCAGTGTGCCACCTTGGCACATTATCCAATCCATAAGGATCTCTTCTTGGGGTTGATGTGCAAGTACACATGTTCCCCAACCTTAAACTCATTTGACAATGTATTCAAATCTACATAGCTCTTCTACCTATCTTGTGATGCCTTCAAATTCTTCTTGATTACCTACATTTCCTATTCCCTCTCTGCCAACATGTCTCACCCAATCAACACCCTATTAACGAGATCACTCCAACTTATGGGAGTATTACAAATCTACCCATATAATGCCTCAAATGGACACATCCTCAATGATTCCTTGTACCCATCGTTGTAGGATAATTATACCAGTGGAATATACTCTTACCATTTTCGCTACTGATGCATCACATACATTCTCATCATGTCCTCCAAGATCATTTTGAGCCTCTCGATATGTCTATTTGTCTGTGAAAAATAAGTTGTGTTGAAGGCTAAATAATTGCCCAAACCTATAAACAACTCCTTCCAAAAATTGAAAGTGTACTTCACCTCCCTATCTGACATAATATTCTTTCGAACACCATGTAATATGACCACATCTATAATGAACACCTGTGCTAAATTGCTAGTTGAATATGTAGTCTTTAGTGGAATGTGTGCAACCTTTGTCAATATTTCCACAAAAACCATGAAAAAATCATGTTTTTTAGATGTCCTAGGAAAACATGTGATGAAATCCATCGAAATGACCTCCCATTTCCACTTTGGAATTGAAATCAATTGTAGTTTTTCAATTGGATGCATACAATCTTCCTTAACCATATCACAATCCAAAGAACCGGACACCGGCTCTGCTTCATCTCTCTTCATATTTTTCCAATAATAAAACCTCTTCACTAAAAACTGTGTCTTTTGATACCTTGAGTGACTCGAATATGGTTTCGCATGAAACTCCCTCAGAATCACCATCTTGAGCTCATTTTTTTCTTACACATATATCCAAGTCTAAACCTGAAAAAGCCATTTGTTGTGATATGGTAATCCACATCCTATACACCTTCACATGTACCTATACCTATTCTACCACCTGTACCTATACATGTGCCTTGTTACAACCTGTTCACAATATCCATATACTTGTCATCTCGCTGACCTACTTGTAAGATCCTATCTTGTAAATTTGTCCCGTAGGAGCTCATAGATGCTTTGTGATTTACCTATATCTCCTTGCTAAGAGGATTAGCCACCATATTATCCTTTCTTTTGATGTACCTGACCTCAAATTTGACCTCACTAATGATTTCCAACCATCTATCTTCTATGGAATTCATATTCGATTTTTTAAAAAAGTATCTCAACCCATTGTAATCACTCCTTAGTAAAAACCTACACCCAAGAATATAGTGTATGCACATCTTCAATGGAGTGATGATCGTTGCTAGCTAAAGATCATGCATCAAATAGTTTTGTTCGTGCTCATTGAGTTTTCGTCACTCATAGCATACCACCTATCCATCCTGCATAAGGACTCCACCAATTCATATCCTCTATGCACCTGTACATACAACAAACTCCTTGTCCAAATTTGTGATCTTTAACACTAGAGCATGCATGAGAAACTACTTAAGCTACTAAAAACTAGCCTCACACTCATTTTTTCATTAAAAATTCTTACCATTCCTCTACAATGATGTAATAGGATAGGAAATATGTGAGAAGTTCATGATGAACGTCTTGTAATAACCCACCAATCCCATGAAGGATCTCAGATCATATACATTTATAGGAGCTACCCTCTCTCTGACGACCAAGCCTAGTGTAAAATTGGTGCTCTCTCAATAATCGCAACACTACTGCCAAATTCTCAACATGGTCTTCCTCATTTTTAGAATTTACCAATATGTCATCAGTGAACACAATAAAAAAAAATTCCAAATAAGGACACAATACATTGTTCATAAAACTCATAAATGTAGTTCGAGCATTATTCAAACTGAATCGAACTACAACAACCTAATAATTCCCATAACTTTTCTTGAATGTGGTCTGGTAGATGTCCTATTCTTTTATGTGTTCCTGATAGTATCCTAATCTCAAGTCGATCTTAGAGAAAATTGATTCTCCCTTCAACTGATGAAAAGAGTCATCAATCCTTGGCAATGGATACCTCTTCTTGATGGTAACTTTGTTCAACTTCCTACAGTCAATGCACAATATGAGACTACCATCCTTCTTCTTCATAAGCAACATTGGTGCTCTCCATGGTGATACACTTGGCCTAATGTATTCTTTTTCAAACATCTCTTCTAGTTTCAACTTCATCCTCTAAGGTGGGTTTGATGTTGGAGTTTCCCTTGGTACCAACTTAATATAAAATTCTACCTCCTTTTGAGGTGGAAACTCTAAAATATATGTAGGAAATACATCTTAAAACTCCTATAGAATTGGTTATCTACCCAAAATATCTGCATCCTCAACTTCCTTACCTTTGTCACTAGAAATATGAATTAGAAACAAAACACTCCCTTTCCTATGACTGCGCTTGGCTTGCATGGTTGTCACCATCCTAACTGATGTGGCTTTCTTATTTCCATATAAGACTCTTGGTTCCCCATTTTCATCCAAGCACTTTATGGCTTTGTCATAACAACCCACCTTGGTCTTGTGAGCGATAGCCAGTCCATACCCAATAGCATATTGTATGACCCCAATGGAAATATGTTCAAGTGTGTTACTGTAGGCATACCATTTAACTCAAATACACAAGCTCTTACCCAATGGTGAACTCTATTCTTTGTACCTGTAGCCAATTTCACTTACTGAGATTTTTCGTGCACATCTTTATTCAACCACACTTATCCATCAAGTTATGAATAACATAACTATAATTATATCAAGGGTTAATCAAAATAGATATAACTTGATCACAAAACTTACCATCCATCTCAATGATAGATGTCTGGTGATGTTCCTTCCTATTGTCCATGACTACATAAATATGAGGAATTATCTACCAAACTTCCCTAACAATATGCACCTCTTATGCATTATATATCTAAGGCCTACCACCTAGATTTTGTGGAAAATCTCTATTAAGGTTTTCCTTCGTGCATGTACAACACTACAACCATCCAGTAGCATCACCTCCATGCTTTTTCTATGGTCCATGTACATGTCCAGTTGCGTTGAACTTCATTTGTGGTGCCACATTTTCTTTTTCTTTTTCATGCTAAGGTATTTTTATTTTCGATTGTCATTTACCATCGCCTTTATATTTACCTTTCCATCCTTCCTAAGATTCATTATTATGCTTTTATTGTTTATAGAAATGCATTAATTTCCCAATTACATCCTCAAGTGACTGAGGCTCATCATACTCAATCTGATCTCTAAATTCTAATGGAAAACCACCGATAAATCATTGAACTTTAGCCTTCTCATCTTGAAGATATGATACATACCTCAATAACTCCAGGAATTTAGTCATGTACTCCTCATATATCATTGAACCCATGTTTATCTCATATATTTCTTTGGACTTATAGTTGTAGTACCTTTTTGACAAGTATTTCTTCATGAAAATACTCTTGAACTCATGCCAACTCAAGTCCTTTGTCTTGATGTTTCTGACCCACTGCACATCTTCCCACCAAATTTCTGATTTACCTTTCAAGATGAAGATAACAATTCTGGCCTTCATGTTTTCGGTGTACTCATGCAACTCAAAGAACTTTTTCATACCAAGTATCCAAGCCTCTGCATATATTTGTCTCTTCAAGTCTCCATCAAAAGTAAGTGATTTTTCTTTCTTAAATTAATCTTGAAATTATGCCCTATAATTTTTCCGAGAAGGATTATATCGATGACAATAATAATATCTATCTGAACCATAACTATAATAGTACCTTTTTCCATCACCCCTCCTATCCGGAGTATCCAACAACCTTCCATCTCTCACTATGCCAACTCTATCCGACCTGTGTCTACTACGAGACATACTTCCATATGCCCCATTAGTTTTGTCCTCCTACCCATGGTTGATCAAAAGTGGCCCTTGTCGCTGCAACTCTGATAGACTCTAAAGAAATATTGCATTAACCTCTACATTTTTCCCTTCTACCTATATGATTATGTCATTATCTTCCTTACAACTCATTATTTCTTCATTCAAAATTCTCAATGTGTCTTCTAAATCAGAAGAGTGCCCACCACACAACTGATTTGATTAATAGGGAGAGTATTTGTAGTCTACTATCTTTTTATTTAGTTTTATCTCTTTCCTGTAAGGCATACTATGTCTGCTAAACAAAATCGTAATAAACCAACTTACCTTGGTATAATTCGTGCAGGATACCTCATATGCAATATCATCAAAATCATCATAATACATGTACAAACATAATCATAAAAACATATAGAAATATAGAAAATAAATGTACCAATCCCATAAATATCATTATATATAGATTCTAGTCATCAATTCACAACCATATTAGCTACACATAACATGACCTCATGCACGACAACAAAAATCATACCAATGTTCAATGTCAACATGTAGGCACTAACACAAACAAAAATGCATAACCAATCATACACTCCTCATGAAACACTTCACAACAACAACATCCTCTTCCACATGGCGACAACACCATAAACATGACTAATGACATGCATATGCAACCAGCACATAGAGCACAAGGATAATTAACACACGTGCAACCGACATGAATTCATGATCAACACAAAACACCCATCCATTCTAATTAGTTAACCATGTTCTAATACCACTCTGTAACACCATCCTCTCATATCTACCCACCTGACTGACAAACCATGGAAAACGTGTGATGAGAGGCTACTATGATCAGATTCAACCTCATTGGCTACCTTAAGGAAGTGGAACTGATATAAACACATCATACAAAGATTTCACATTAGAAAAAATACTCCTACAAACCATCCCAACCTCTCAGGTAATTATCCCCTGGGTCCCACTGAGGTTTTAGACCATCAAACCCCTAACCGATCCCAGAGTATAGGCATGGTTGCATCTGGGAGGCTCTGGACACTCCCAGAACATATGCATTCATGTGTCTAGGGAATTTTTCCCATAGACTCGTGCCAGTGTCGCTAGGATTTGAGCCACTTTTTTAGGCTCAAGGCCCAAGTCACTACCCATAGCTCAATGACAATCTTAGAAATGAGATAAAAATGGAAAATAATGATGTATTTTAAAAAAAAATAACAAGGCTTGAACTGAACCCCTATTAGCCATGACAAGAATTTCATTAGACATGTCACAAATATGTAATCAATAGGTGTAAACACCAAATATTAGCATAGGGGTATCATACTTATCTTAGAATTTATAAGAAGCATTGATACTTACATCATTAGCTTCATTATCATCTATTAGGCTATAGATACATTGGTTATTCATTTACAAATAAAAATATGAGGAGAGCCATACATCATCATTGTCATAATACATGCTTATAATCATCACAACAAAAACATAAATATCAAGGATACATCAACCATGGAATACACATATAAACCAATAAATTTACACATAATATGTCTAGGAGAGAACATTTTATTAATGAATCCAAAAACCAACTTGGGATGGGACTTCCACGTTCCACGTGACCATAGATTGGCTGAGACAAATCCCTCTTTAGCCAATCACCCCCGTGTCATATTACAAGCATGAATGTGGAACTCAAACCGAAAGAAACAACCAAGGAACACCAAGGCTAAACCACCTCACCCTCATCAATAGAAAGCAGGCTTTAACGTAATCCACACTAGATCACTAGGTCAAAACTGCAAAAAATTCATAACAGGACTTACCATGATCTCCTCCAGATCACTAGTCCAAAACAAGCATGGATGCCACTGGATCTACCCAGCTACACTCTGAGAAATTTTCTTGTCTCCTAGACTCTTGTCCTTTACCGTAATCCACAATTTTATCTAGGGATTACTAGGCCCTAAACCGAGACACACTCTCCACGCTTTACCATATATCCAAACCCAAGATTCCTTGGCCTGATGAATAGAAACACACCTCTAGGATTTATCGTATGTCCCATTATTCATCGGTCTAGGATTCCTAGGTCCATGGAGAAAACAAATTATCCGTATTTATCAAAACCCACAGTCTGTTTTAGGGGTTAATGGGGCATGTGTTCTATCAATTTTGAGATCCACCTCACTCAACCTTCAATCCATCCAATAATCAATCTCAAAAAACCAGAAAAAAAAACTCGGGGAGTTTTCCATTGGTGTGGCATTGGGTGACCCTTGGGGGTTCGAAACTAAAAACGCCCCGATAAACGATGAACCAAGAAGGGTGGTGGTGTTCCGTCTTTGATGCCTAAATGATGAAAGACTAGGAACTCCTCTCGCTAATGGGGGGAGGTCTAAAAGACATCTAGATCGACGAGGTCCCATTGGGTCCATTATGGTGTCAACTAGGTATGGTTTTGGAAATATTTTTCAGTTCTATGAGAGTAGAGAGATTATATATCAAAGAAAAAAGGTGATCACATACATAATACAAAGTGAAAACAAAAAGCTTAATTTTCCTTTATATTAGTTCTATGCGATCAGTCAATCAAAAAATGGTTTTGGTTGTTTTTTCATGTGATACTCAAAATCATAAAGACCTAAACATCCTCACACTATCAATTCTAACTGGGCCTTGCGAAGATATCTTCTAGTTGGTACTGGGGCTAATGTATTTAAATAACTGGTGACACCTTCTAGCAGTCGAAGAGTCGACCATGGTAATGGAAAGAGGATCTAATGTTTCTTTCACTATCACCTATTGGGAAGGATGCCCTAGATTTAGCCACTAAGTATCATCGTCCCATGTGAGTGTTTGAGTCTTTAGCTTCTTGGTAATCAAATACCTCTACTAAGCATTATATTGGTCAGCTATCCCTAAATAACACCGCACGCATTGGGCCTAAGCTTAACCCCCTCTGAATGGTGTCTCTCTGGCGCTTGGGTTTTCTTTTCTATGGGTGGATAGATGGGTTTAAAGATCCCTCTAAAGTCAACTTCTATGTTTCAATATGTAAACTAACCATGGCATCTTATTGGATGGCTACCCCCATGGTCTTGACCTGAACTATTAATTATCTTGTGGCCCTCGTGGGGAGATTTAATGAGTTCACTTATGGTTAGTTTTAAGGTGGCTTACTTTTCTTATGGGTTGGAAATGTGTGTGAGAAAGTCAAAAATCACAAAATTTTGTAAGATGTGGGTATGCGATGATCCTTTATGCATCCCCCTATTTAAACTGTTTTTTCATTATTCCTTGAGAAAAGAAAATGATGTGCGAATAGTCGGCCGCTTATAATTTTTCCTATTAAACTAAATGTTTGACTAAAGGGAGATGGAAAATTATCAAAAGAGAGTGTGCATATGCATGCCCAGGGTCACCAAAAGGTCAAGGGTAGAAGAGATTACTTGCTCCTTAAGATAATTTAGTCCTTGTCTTGATTCCTAGTGCCAAAATTTAAATTTAAATTAATGATCAAACTAGGAAAAAATAAATGGAAACTAGCTAAGCATGCGTGGATATGGGCCACTTACTCCTTGTTAATTACCTATGTGTTTTGGTGTCTAGTTTCACAAAATGAGTTAATTCATATTGCATGGGTGGATTTTCGCCACTTAATCACCCCCTACTTAAACTATGTGAGCTTTGTGAAGATAAACTTTAAAATTTAAAACTATGCAAATAGCAAGACTAAAACACAACTAAAAGCATGTTATAAACCATCATGGGACACGAAACACTATCCTAGAAGATTTTTTCACTTTACAATTGTGGAAACTGAAGAAAACCACTGAAAAATATGTTCCCTAGTTTTCGTACGGAAATTTCTTACACAAGTGTGCAACTTTTCATACAAGTATGAGATGAATGCGTGTGGATCATCATGTTTGTCTGTGTAAACTAAGCACGATTTTCCTACATAAAAAATTATGGAAATCCCGAACTCTAACTTTTCATATTTGGTGAATGAGGGGAGAAGAGGAGGAGGGGAGATGGTCCAACAAAAATCCTAAGCAAAGAGAATTCCCTGCAAAATCACAACCACTTAACTAAAGGGTAAGGGAAGTGGAGTTCCCAATCCTGTAGTCGTGGTTTTGGTGTACGAGTGTAATAAACCACTGGTGCTTGGTAGAAGTGTTTGCAACCTACAATTAATGGTCACAGGAAGAAAATATGATTAGCAGGTTATTGAACACATGGAAATATATAAAAACAAACTAAATTATGGAACATAGTATGTTATAAATAAGAAGAAGAAACACAACTATAATGAAACGAAAACACAAGCTCTAATGAGTCAAACAAGAAAGTAATGCAAACGATGAAATAATCCCCTCTTATTGACCACTATTAATAAGAAAAGTAGACTGTTACACACTTGCAAAAGGACCCTTAGATCTATGGCACTCTAAGATCCAATTCAAGGAGGGCTTTACGCTTGAGCCGGTTCTGCAAGGCCCGTCCCTTCTCCTAAGGCATTGAAGTTGTTAGCTGGACAAAAACCGAATCCTCTAACTCTAGTGTTGCTCTAGATCACACACTGCTCATTTTCTCATGGGAAACTTCGCCAGCATAACAATGTCTTCTCATTTTGTTCTTCTCATGGTGGAAATTTATAGGAAAATTCAAATCCTTCTACCCCCTCTTGGTACACTTGTGGATAGTGACCTAAGAGTGGGGATTTATTAATTTGGGTGATCAATTAAGGTCTCAAGATTTCTCTACGTGGTTGTCCTTGGGCGGCCTGAAGTGGAGGATCTTCTCTTGAAGTGTGTCAAGTGGTTCCGGATGGTGACTTCTAGCACTCCCTGGACTGTGTGAATTTTTTAGGGAAAGACGTGCAGACCAATGTGCCTATCGAAGAAAAATGTGCACAAAGCACATTTTTCCTGCGTCTTTGGTGCACAATTCAACATTTTTCCTGTTGACCTTAGAGATTTTAAAATTTTTCAGATTCTCTAATGTTTCTCAGCCCTGTAAATCATTTTTCTTGAAATTTCATAATATCATTTTTCTTGTCCTATTTTCCAGTGATAACAGGTACCATGAAAAGAGTTCATCATTGGGTGAGAGCATATTCATTTGATTTTAATGGTATTCCTACATCAAGACATCTAAATCTACTTCCCTTGGGTTCATAAAATATTATTTTGGGTATGGATTGGTTGTACCTTCATAGAACTAAGGTAGATTGTTGTGACAAGGCTATTTAATGCTTGGATGATGATGGAGAGAATATAATATTGTAGGGTAAGAAGAGCCCTACATCAGTGAAAATGTTTATAGATATGAATGAAAAGCATTTTATGAGGAAATGATTTGTATTGTTTGTAGTTCATATTTCTAGTGAAGAAAGGAAATATGTTGAGGATGTTGAAGTCTTGAAGAGGTATCCAACTTTTTAGTAGTTACTGCCTAACACAAAAGTGGAATTTTCTATTGAGTTGGTACCAAGAGCAATACCAACATCAAAGGCACCATACAATATAAGCACTCTGGAGTTGGTGGAATTGAAGTTGCAACTTAAGGAGATCCTTAATAAGGGATACATTAGGCTAAGTGTGTTACCTTGGGGTGCACCAATATTTTTTTTTTTGAAGAAGGATGGTACTCTCAAGTTGTGTATTAATTACAAGCAGTTGAACAAGGTGACAACCAAGAACATGTATCCTTTTCCTCAAATTGGTGACTTGTGTGATTAGTTGAAGGGAGCACCAATGTTCTAGAATATTTACTTTAGGTCGGTATATCATTAGGTACGCATCAAAGAAGAGGTTATATAAAAGAGTGCATTTCATACCAGGTATGGGAATTATGAGTTTTTAGTGGTTTCATCTGGTCTTACAAATTTTCCAGCTACTTTCATGTGTTTGGTGAATAGTGCTTTGCATCCTTATTTGGAAACGTTTGTGGTAGTGTTCATTTATTGCATATTGATATATTCTAAGAATGAGGAGGATCATGCAGAGCAAGTAGAAGTATTGTTAATACTTATAATAGGGAATCCGTTTTATTCCAATCTTATTAAGTGTATTTTCTTGTAGAAAAATTTTAATTACTTGGAAATGTTGTTTCCAAGGAAGGTATATAAGTGGATGTAGAAATTATCATAGTTACCATGGAGTGGCAAGCTCCTAGGAATGTGGATGAGATCACATCATTCACAAGATTAGTAGGTTACTATAGTAGGTTCATCGGGAACTTGTCACAAGCTCCCTATCCTATTATAACTTTGAAGTGAAAAGTAAAGAAGTTTGAATGGAATGAGGAGTGTGCAACTAGTTTTGAGAAGTTGAAGCAGTTGCTTACAAATTCTTCAAACCTAAAGATTTCATATGTTAATAAAGAACATGTGGTTTGTAAATATGCGTGAAAGAGGGGGCTTGGTGGGGTCTTGATGCAGGAAGGATAGGTGGTATTCCATAATTCAAGGAATTTTGACGAGCATGAGCATAACTATGTGAATCATGCCCTTGAGTTGGAAACTACCTTTCATGCCTTGAAGACGTGGAGACATTAACATCTTGGTAGGAGGTTCATCTTGATGATTTGTCACAGTGGGTTGAGGTACTTGTTTGACCAGGCTAATATGAATGGAAGACAAGCTAAATGGTTGGCTAATATCAGTGATTTTGATTTTGAGACTAGTTATATCAAGGGAAAGGAGAACAAGGTTGCAGATGATCTTATTAGAAGAGTGCAGGTGAATCATGAAAAATTGTTATGTACCAGATGAAAATGATCTCAAGAATCCTATATTCAGGGTATTTCATGTCAAGCCGTACTCAGGACACTGGGGATATTAGAAGTCATTGGAAAAAGTTCGGAAGTTGTATCGTTGACAAAAATTTAAGAAATAGGTGGTTGATTTTGCTGCGGGATGTTTGGATTGTCAGCAGATAAAAACATAGTGTAAGATTCTAGGTGGGTTATTGCAACCGATTTTGATTCTAGAGTTGAAATGGGAGATCATTTCCATGGGATTCATTACAAATTTATGAGGACATTGAGACAACGTGATTCCATCATGGTTGTAGTTGAAAAGTTAAGTAAGGTAGATGATTTCATTGCGGTTAAGTCTATGAATTCAGCTAGTGACGTAGCTCAAATTTTCATCAGAGAGATAGTAATGTTGGATGGTGTTCCTAAGACGATTATATCCAAAAAAGATTCCAAGCTCACTTCTATCTTTTGGAAGGAGTTTTTTGTAATTTTTGGGACATATTTGGCCTTGAATAAAGCTTATCATCTACATAAATATGGAAATACATAGAGGGTTTACAAGATTACTCAGGATATGATGAGGATTTATTTCATGCATCGACAATGGAGGTGGGAGGCATATATTCCAATCATAGAGCTTTTATATAATAATGGGTATCATGAGTCCTTGAAGATGATTCAATTTAAGGTTCTTTACGGGTGGAGTTGTGATAATCCCAACAACTGGAGTGACTTAGTGAATACTGTGTTTATTGGACTAGACATGTTGACATAGATGGAACAATAAATGTAGACTATTAAGAGGGATTTTAGGGCAACATGAGACAACAATAATAGTTACGCAAAAGGATTTTTACGTTGGGGAGCATTCACACTTGGAAATAAATCCAAAGAGGAGCTCCATGAGGAGTGGATAATGCTCCAAGTTGACACCTTGATATTGTAGACCTTTTGAGATCCTTGAAAGGATTGGACCAGTATCCTATAGACTTGCATTTCCTATGACATTGAAATTCCATGATGTTTTCCATGTTTCATTACTTAAGAAGTATGTCCAAGACGTCTATCATGTTATTGAATGGTATGTATTGTAGGTGGAACCAAAGGGAGGATTCCAGCCAAAACCACAATGCATATTACAGTGGAAAAAAAACATGCTCTAGAACTGAGAAATTAGGTGAGTTAAAGTGCAGTGGAATCACTTTAGGCGTGACGAAGCTACACGGGAGATGGTTGATCCAAGGTGGGATTTGTATCCCTCACTATTTTTTGTTTCAAACAAATGAGTTCTAATATATGTATGTATATCTGTGTATGGTTGTAAATACCATAACGAGTTGTGTTATAAATCTCCAATAAGGAATATGATTGTCATGCTGTCATGTTGGTCATGGTTTCCAGCCATTGTTCATTGTAGATACTACATCAAGGTATGTTATAAATTGCACAGATAGTGTCTTTTGTTTGCAATAGTTTGTTTGATTCATTAATTTTATTGAAGCCCTTTCGGGATGAACCTTCACTAACGGCTTGTAAGGGAGAGATAAGAAATATTTTTCTCTATCATAGAAATCATTAGGGGTTTCTGAAGTACAATTTCTCTTAATATTCTAACTAATTGGGTTTAAGAACTCTACATAAGTTTAGGCATATAATATGCACATTTCCATTTTTTCTTGTTTTTTGATGTACCCTGAATTTCTATTTCCATAGAGTGTTCATTTTCCCTGTTGTGATTCCTACCTTCTAAAAGCAGAGGATATCTTACTTTCATCCCTTCAATATGAAATTCAAACATTATTTATTTTTTGTTTATAGTAACATGATTTTCTAATTCAATAAATTATGATCCCATAATACAATCATCAACCATTTCATTTAAAAAATCAAAGGAAAGATTAAAATAATAGTTTCTTACGTTTAATGGGAAGTCTTTGGTTTTTCCTTAGATTTATACACTTTCTCCATCCACTGCGCGTCCTATAACAGTGGGATGTTCCCAATAGTATTATCAGATTACCTTTCTCCTTAGTAGGTTTAGCTAACACCCAAAATCTACTAAGCAATCAATCTCCTAGGGCTTTACTTTTTGTTGGAAAAATAATAATTTTATGTAGAAACTAGATCGTCCAAAGGATAATAAATCAATCATTGGATGATGATGTTCTTCTAGTTGATATGGCTCTGAATAAATATGCTTTTCAGACTCTTTTGATTCATCAAATACCTCAATTTTTCCTTTCGTTGAAGGTTTCTTTCTGACCTGATGATATGTAAGGGTAATATTCAAATATCCTTGATAGTTCATCACTTGATAACTTGCTCCATGCAACTCTTTTTTCATTAAGCTATTTCTTTAATTCTTTCATAACTTTGGCTGCCTTTTCAATGCTTTATTTTTCTTTGATTTTTAGTTTTATAAATTCCCCCCTATGTTTTCTAAGGCTTTATATATCTTCATGTCTTGTGTTATGGTCATATAGATCTATAGGGGCATGTTTACTTCTAACCCATTTATTGAAATTAATTTTACTTTGAGAAGGATCGGGAGATGCACTAGGGATGCTCAGAAAGGGTTCAAGTCATATTTGTAGTGGGAATAGATGCCTCAATATGGCTTATAAATGTGCTATGAACTAGGGAAAGAAGTCTTTCTCAACTAGGCATAGTTTTTATTTACATTGAGTGCCCGTTGCCTGCAAGTGCACACTACTCAAAGAGAAAAGGGTTAGCTGAAAAAGGATAAGTGATGGTCAATAACAAGTAAATAGTAAAATAAAAGAAAGAGAAATAAGTTTCAAGTGTTTATATCCCTTGTCTCAATCATTACTAGAAGGTGGAATGTCATGTAGTGCGAAGAGTTAATAGAAATGCCATTTTTGACGACAAGAGGACACTTGTAGGAGAAATAATAGATAAAAAATAACTTAATATTACAAAAGAAGATTAAAACACCACTACATAAAACAAAAGCAGTAGCAAAGATGACAAAATAGAACAAAAATGAAACATTGCAACACTTACCAAGAATCAGCGAACTTCTGACCAAGGGTGGGAAAAAACTCCTTACGATGAGAATATGCGCTCAGATCAAAGTGAATAGTAATTATGAGAATCAACAATGAAGTGGTATCCTTATAAAGGAAAACTACATGTATGTCAAGATTAGGATTTTTATGCATGTTATCCACTATTCTCTTGATCATTGACTTAGGTGAGTGAAGTGGGAGATGATCCCTATTTTTTAGGAGTGTGCTCTACATGAAATCAAGGAAAGTGTACTCGACCGAAAAGTGGGTGCAATCTTCTCCATCAATGCATGTGTGGTCACTAAGTTTGGAAAGTGTACTCTCACTAAGGAATACATGTGTGCGTTCTTGATTTTATGTCATGTGCATGTTAAGTGAAGAGATTTTGGCCAGGTCAAATAAAATCTAGTGCTTTTTTCTATCTTTATAAGGTGTCGCGACAACTTTCAAAGATAAGAAAGCGAAACTTAGGAAACTTTGACCTAGGAGGAAAAGTGACACTTAAATATGTTCAAAGGTTAGTAGAAAGTTAGGAAAATGTCAAAAAATTACAAGATGGCATAAGATAGCTTAGACCGACAACCCATGAAAACATAGATAAGATCCAAAATGAAATGAGGAAAATTTTTTGTAGGGTCATTGTCACAATGACAACACATTCTCAGTCTATGTGGCACCTATGACCACATCCTTGGTTGTAGGTCCCACTAGGAGGAGCTCATTTATATTAATACATGGTTTTACATTACATCTCGCCTCAAACATATTCAAGTGTGCATTATTTTTTTCCATAGAAAACCATATACACCCCTAGACCCCAAATATCCTATCCCTTCTAATGTAAATATGGTTTTGGTCCTAACATTGATGTTGTTTTTTGCATTCAACTCAAAGCCTCCTTTTCCAAAAATGGGCCCTACCTCAGATAACTCCAAAAATATGAATAATATTATATTTTTGTCTCACACATTAATTATCCTTAGGATCCCCTCCTTGGATATTACTCTTTTTTCCTCTTTCTAATACTTATCTAGATTTTCTTACATGCAACTCCTCCATGAGAGTGCACAAGTGAAAATGACCTGAATGTCTATATATTTGGAAACATTTCTTGAGATTTCAATGCATTTGACCCTCAATACAAATCTAATCTGTGTTGTACATAGACTTAGAAAATTTTAAAGGATTTCGAGGAAATTTTCCAAGTTTCACTTAGGTCTCAACAAGAACAAACCCATACTCATAATGGGATTAAAAATACAATGAAAGAACATGAATTACTAACATCATATGAACATCTACAATAACAAAAATGGCTCCTAGACATGTCTATTATTGCACATTGATACAATTTAAGCAAAAAATATCACTAATCCATAATTTTAGTTACAACAAATATTTTTAAAGCTTTACATATGCCTATATTACACTTTATAACAATTAACATGGAGCTATACTTTTAGAAATAAAAATCTAGTAATGTAATAATTTACTTTCAAATGCACAACATTCATGGCACTTATTTGAATGACTAGAAATGGTTGGAAACTAAAGGTGGGACTTCAATTTCTCACCTAATCAAAGGCTATCTATACCACAATATTTACTGTCACTATCCGCCCTTTTTCCAGATCCACAATCCAAGGGAATTATTTAATATGGAATCCCACCAAGTTCAACAAGGTTATTTCTTAGTTTTCTAGGAGAATGGTATTTCTTTATCAATTTTGTTTTTAAGGAAATCTCTCCAATAATATGTAACATATTTTTTGGTCGTTTCTCAATTTAACTCGTAATCACTCAGTCATTTATCAACTTCTTTAGAAAGAACTCACTATTTTATCAATCATTTTCAACAAGCACCCTAATGGTTTTCAACCCCATCTAGTGGTTTCTCATCTTTACATTAAGAGAATGAGTGGTTTATTAGCTTACTTGGCAAGCATTGAGTGGTATTCGAGGTTCCTTAGTAAGCGCTTTGTAGTTTTTTAGCTTTTTTCTGCAAAAACTCATCACCCAACTACTCCTATGAGCCTCCTGTTGATATTCAAATCTTGGACAAGATAATCAAAATATCTTAATGCATCGACATATGGAATTACATCCCATTAGTATTAACAAATTTTGTCTAAAGAATAGAATCATCTCTCTAGTGTTCCACATTGCTTATATTTCTAGCATTCTCTCGCACTCTCTACCCCCAGAGTTTTTCTATTTGAATGAGAGAGGGAAATCACCTATTTTTCTTGTTGTCTTTCCTTCTTACTTAATTCTTTTTGTTTCTCACAGGGGACTTGTAACTTCCCACCCCACATTTACCTGCTTTTACAAGCTCCCAACAGAAAAAAAATGACATGAGTTCTATTATGACATGACATGATCTCCAAGTTTCAGTGATGAAATTAGGGCCTACAATTTGAAAATTTCCTGAAATACCTTAGGGAATACAAACCACTCAGGATGAAGGTAACCACTCTAAGTGATAAATCCCCTAAAAACACACATAACACCTAATTCATGCAGTGATGAGGCTAAAACCGCACTCACAAGTTTGCTTCCATGCGATTATGACCCGAAAACTCCAGTTATCTACCAATAGTTCTCAGACCTGAGCCACTTCTCTAGGTTAGCCTCCAGACCACTACCGAAAAATTCCTATAAATTTGAAGAAAGATACAAAAATATGCTATTAGTGCAAACAATTAAAAACTTTAACACTAACTTGACCTAGTCATGCCTAATCTAGGATAGAGATTTCATTAAACATATAATAAACATTTAAGCTATGGGTCATGAATGCATATATGATCATAAAATTCCGAACTTCATCTGAGAATCACCAGGAAGGTATAATTTCCTCTCAATATAGTTGAATTAACACTTGCTAGCCCTTGGATCCATCAACCATTCAACAAATTATAAAATCATGAATAAAAGACATAGCTAGAGCACATCATAGAATCATGCATATAATCAACATATAACTAGAATAGGAACCATGAAAAATCATCCATAAAATCCTCATTATAGGAAGTATTTGTGCTCATAAATCACAATAGGGAAAATAGCTTATATTAAAATTTTCAAAAGACAACTAAGTCAGGGACTTGCACGTACCACCCGACCATAGATTGGGCTTAACCAAATTCCAAGAATGAATGTGTGATCTCATGGGATAAACCAAGATAAAATTAA
Source organism: Pinus albicaulis (assembly GCA_034641835.2). Taxonomy (NCBI): domain Eukaryota; kingdom Viridiplantae; phylum Streptophyta; class Pinopsida; order Pinales; family Pinaceae; genus Pinus; species Pinus albicaulis. The sequence continues at coordinate 898,728,024 of CM076573.1, forward strand.
ACATATAATACAATAGTTAAACCATATCCACTCTCAAGCTATTGTGATGTTACTTAAATTGGTTGCTAGATCACAACACAAAACCAAGCTTGGATGCATCCGAATTCCCTCACCATATCTTGATGAATTTTCCTTTCTCCACCCAAATATCGAGGGATTCTTGGAGAAAACTATCTCCACCCACAACCCTTGGGATATTCCTGAGACCACCTCACCTAGCTCCAAAACATTCTGGAAATCCAAGGCCCCTGCCATTTCCATTTTAGGATCATAATTGGTTGTAATATACCAACTGGGTGCTTACACTAAACTTTCACTTGCTAGCAATACAAACATGAAGAAACAAATTTAGTCACTTCCTTCTTCAAGCTGAGCCAATGATATAACTTCTTAACTACTATTAAAATTTGTTGATATCTCGGATGACCTAAATATGGCTTGACAACTCTCTAAAGATAATATTCTTGAGCTCACTATTATCCAACACATAAATATTGTTTTTGAATCTGACCAAGCCACTTGTTGTAAGGTGATACACCTCATCTCTATCACCTTCACATTATTGCTATAAACTGTACTTTAGTTTTTGGTACTTGTCATCATGCTATCATCCCTACAATATCCTCTCCTGTAAATCTGTCCCAAAAGATCTCACAACTGAAATATGCATTACCTTCACTCTCCTACTGAGAGAATATGCAGGCCAGTTATCCTAACCCTTAATTTACATGATTTGGAAATAAAACTCATCAAGAGTAGCCAACCATCCAGCTTTCCTGACATTCATATTGGGCTGGTCAAACAAGTACCTCAATCCACTATTATCACTCATCAAAGTAAACCTATTTCCAAGAATATGATGGCTCCACATCTTCAAGGGATGAATGATAGCTTCCAACTCAAGATCATGAGCCACATATTTCTACTCATGCTCATTTAACTTCCCTGACTCATAGCATACCACATGTTCTTCCTGCATCAAGTCTCTGCCAATTACTTTCTTGAAATGATATACAAAAACTATAAAACATTTATCAAGATCTAAAATATTGAAAATAGGAGCATTTGTAAACAAATCCATCAACTTCTAGAAACTAGCTACACACTCCTCAATGCATGCAAAATTTTTTCATTTGATTTTCTAAGATGTAATAGGATAGGAAATCCTTGAGAAGTTCCTAATGAACCTCGTATAATAACTTGTTATTCCCATGAATGATATGACATCATCCACATTGCTAGGAGCAGGCCATTCCATGATAGATTTAATTTTTTTTGGGTCGATTGTTATCCCATCCTTGGAAACAAAATGTCCCAAGTAATGAATCTGGGTCTGAAAGAAACTGCACTTGTTGAGATTGGCATACAATTGATGCACTATCAACAATATAAATACTTCTTCTAGGTTTTTTTCATGCTCCACATTCTTGGAATATATCAATATATCATCAATGAACATTATCACAAAATTGTCCAGATAAGGACGTGACACATTGTTCATCAAGCACATAAAAGTGGTTGTAGCATTAGTAAGACCAAAAGGAACCATGAAAAACTATAATCCTCATACCTAGTATAGAGTGAAGTCTTGTAGATATCTTCTTCTTTGATGCACACCTGATGATATCCTAATCTCGAGTCAATATTTAAGTACATTGTGTCTCCCTTCAACTAGTTAAACAATTCATCGATATGTGATAATGGGTATGTGTTCTTGATAGTCACCTTGTTCATCTATAATCAATGCACAATATGAGAATACCATCATTATTATTTACAAACAACATTGGTGAACCCAAATTTGACACACTTTGGATTATGTATCCTTTATCAAGCATCTCTTTAAGGTGAAACTTCAATTCCACCAACTTTGGAGTACTCATCTTGTAACGTCCTTTTGATGATGGTGTGGCTCCTAGTACCAAAATAATATAGAGATCCACTTCCCTATGAGGGGATAACACTGATATCTATCATGGGAACACATCCTAAAATTGTTACAAAATAGGATACTTCTTCAAGAATTCCTCTCCCAGAACATCCTTTCCTTTGTCACTAGAAATATACACTACAAACAATACACACCCCTTCCTAATACTACACTTAGCATACTTGTAACCATTCTCTTTGACATAATATTCTTATTTCCCTATAATATTCTCTTGTTTTCACCATCTTCCATAAACTTAATATCCTTGTCATCCTATAAGGAAAAAACCAATCAATACCCAAAAGCATATTTTATGGAACCAAAGGAATAACATTTAGATTTGTTGATGTAAACATACCGTTAGAATCAAATACACAAGCTCTAACCCAATGATGAAATATTTTCTTGGTACCTCTAGCCAAATGCACCAACCAAAATTTCACATAAACTTATTTACTCAAGCCACACTTATCCACCATGACAAGGTTAACATAGCTATAATTAGATCTAGGATCAATCAAAATGGAAACAAATTGATCACAAAGCTTACCTTACATCTCAAAAATGGATTGCTAATTATATACTTGCATGTTATCAAGTGTTGCATAGATAAAAGGAATGCTCTGACTAACATCCGCAATTGTATGTTCCTCTTGGGTATTGTAGATCTGAGGCTTTCCACCCTGATATAATGGAAAATCCCCCTTTCCATTTTCCTTGCCACAAATACACCACTACAAGGATTCTCTACCACTACCTTTATTCTTATTCTGTCTAAGCTGAGGCCCATGTCCCTTCATAGCTACATTAAACTTCTTGTAAGGAGCCACATTTTATTTTTCACATGCATCTTGAGGTCTTCATCACTTCTGAGACCATTTTCATTTATATTTCTCATTCCCTTTCCAATATCGCTTAGGCTCAAACTTGTGCTTTGACTAATCATAACAACTCTTCAATTTCCCAATGACATTATCCAATGGCCTAGGATCATCATACTCAATTTGATCCTTGAATGCTAATGGAAATTCACTGATGAATCTTCAGACTTTTGTCTTCTCATATTTGAGGTAAGACACATACATCAACAACTCTAGAAATTCGGTCGTGTACTCTTAATCTGTCATGGAAGACAACTATAACTCATATAACTCATTTTACTTTCCATCATAATATCTCTCAGACAATTACTTCTTCCTGAAGAGTGTTTTAAACTGATCCCAACTCAAATCTTCCACCTTCATTCCTTTGACATACTTCACACCTTCCCACTAGATATACAATTTTCCCTGGGGACTGAAGATCACTATATTTTCCTTCATATTATATGCATAATGATGGAATATGAAGAACTTATTCATAGCAAGAATATATGCTTCTCCATCTTCTGATTTCTTCATGTATCCATAAAAAGTAGGAGTCTTGACTTTCTTGAACTCATACAGGAAAAAACTGCTTCTCACTCCTCCTATAAGGATGATGGTGATGATGAAAATGATTTTTGTTTGAACCAAAACTAGAATAAAACCGATAAACACTACTGCTAGGACCTCACAATGTACCATTTTGTCCATACATTTTGACACCAGTTTACTCTTTATAGTCCATATTTAAAAGTCTACATTATCATTTCCGTCCATTTTATCCAAAGGTATATGAAATCCTTCTCTTTAATATGTATTTAATTTGTTCTGCATATAATTCCACATTACTTTTATATTTAATCATTAATCGAAGATAGATAGTTTCTAAGACATGTCTAAAAGATCGCAGATAATCTATGATAACGATCGCGTTGTTGAAACAGTCGAACCCGTTGCTGAAACAGTCAACAGGCACGCAAATCCCGTAGTTGAGACATCTCGTGATTTGCGATCTTCAAAGTGTATTTTAAGAATGATGACAACAGGACGAAGATGAACAAGGGAAGTTGTTACACGGACCGTTTTGAAGCTAGTCTTTTTGTACCTATTGTAACATCATTCCAGGATGGAAGAATTGAAAAGACCCTCTATTAAAACAAGAGATTAGATTTGGATAAAAATAGGATTTCTCTGATGTAACTGTAATAGATGTCTCCTCTTTAAAAAGAGGAGACATCATCATTAGGAGGGGGATTGCAGGAGTACATTTTTTTGAAGCAAGATAGAGCCTCTCCTCTGTTGTAATGTATCATTTCTTGACACATGAATAAATTTCTATTTTGAGTGCTTCAATTTAATTTCTTTCCTCGAGGAATCTTGTGAGAAGGACAGGGCCCGCCTTCATCAAAAGATTCACCCAATTGCTCCTGTAGTCTGTTACTCTTTATGTTATTTGCACCTTAATTTAACCTTGTTTGCTGAATAATTACTTATATAGTTTAGTGTTTCTTACTAAGCACTCTGTTTTCTTTAACATTGCATTAGCTTTATACCATTCATTCTCAAGAAGCTGAGAGTTACTTTATTTTCAGTTATTTGTTTATCATATGAATGTGTGATAGATTGATATCAGGAAACGGGTGCTGAAGATTCCTGTTTGAAGGAATAGGGTTCTGTTCTCCATAGGTTAATCTTCTTTTGGGCAGTGTGATTGATATTAGGAAACAGGTGTTGAAGATTCCTGTTCAAAGGAATAGGGTCCTGTTTTCCATGGATTGATATTTTTCTACCGTGTGATTAATATCGGGCAACAGGTGCTGAAGATTCCTGTTTGGAGGAATAGGGTCATGTTCTTTGTTATGGTTGATTGATCTCCTTTTCTGCAGGGTGATTTCCTTTCATTATTTTTCCTATGATTCTTTTAATGAAGGTCTGCAATAGAGGGATTGTTTCTGCTGTAACACAAGTAGGCTTTAGCTTTGTTAAAATGAGGTGTGAACAGTTTGATTTGTGTGATTGATACTACAACATTTCTTTTCTTTTGGAATTGAGCATATCCAGTGTGTGATTTTCTTTGGAATAAACAGACCTTCCTCGGTTGAAAATTCATGTGGTGCTTGAATTGTTAAAACAATTAAAGCGACCAACATTTTTGCGCCGTTGCCGGGGAAGGCAATTATAGATTTCAAAAGAATTGATGTTTTATTTTTAGATGTGAAGATTGTATGAGAGAACGCGGAACCCAGAAGAAAACTAACCCTACAGGTGGAAAGGGCAAAGGAAGGGGAGGAAGAAAGACTTTTTTTGACGAAATTGTATCAAAGGCTGAATCTTCACAGAGATTATGCTCTCGAAGACCAAAACCTCAACGCTCCCCTCAATCAGACTACAAAACAGAAGAAGTTGTGAGCCCTGAAAACGTAGAGGAATCAGTAACAGATATTAAAGAACCAGTAGCTAGTGCTGAAGAATCAGAAGAAATTGCTAAGGAATCAGCAGAAAACATTGAGGAACCAGTAGAAGATTTTGAGGATCAAGCAAGTGCAATAGGAGATCAACCAATGGAAGGAAACAATGAAGAATTATTTGGTGGGGGATGAGTAGATCATGAAGGAGAAGGAAAGGATGAAAATTCTCTCTCTACCTTGGGATTTCCTATCAGTGATCTCCCCAGAGGAGAAACTCCTATGAAGAATATTCCATTGTCTGCCTTACCAAACTTCCATGGTTTATCCTCTGAAGATCCGGATGAGTTTATTTTTGATTTTGATATATTATGGAGAAGCTATGATTATTTTACTAATGCTCAGAAGTTGAAAATCCATCAACATTAAAAGGAAATGCATTAAGATGGTTCATGAGCCTTGGAAGCCAGGTAATCACAACATGGGAACAGATGAAACAGAAATTTCTGCTTAAATATCAAGATTATTTTCGGACAAGAGAAAAGAGGGAGGAATTATTCAACATGGCACAAAAGGCGAACGAGAATTTGGAGGACTATGTGGAAATACTGCAGTATAATCTACAGAGATCTGATTATTCCTGTGAGAAAGATCATGAAACACAACAATGTCCCTCTCTACCAGGAATAAAGGCAGCACTGCAGCCAATGGAAGTAGAAGCTGAAAGAGGTTATCTGCTAACACAAAGAAGACAATGGCAACCAAGAGGACAAGGTATGAATTCTAGCATGCCATTTACATCTTCTAATTGTTGGAATAATTATCCTTCTTTCAGTCAGACAAATTACCCTCCCTTTAACCAAATTCAATAGCCACCCTTTAATCAGATGAAATACCCACCCATGCAACAAATAAACCCTCCCTTTGTTGATCCTGCAATGTGGACTCCTTGGCCCCCACAGTAGCCATCTTCTTTTAATCCATGGAATTCAAATTGGAGAAGCCAACAACTCCCGTATCCAAATCAATTTCCTCAATTTCAGAAACCACTGCCTCTACCATCAGGAGCGCCATCAAATAATCAAATGAGACCCCAGCTACCTGTGTAAGAAAATCCTAACCCCAATAATAAATTTGTGCAAGTCATTGATATTCAGAATCAGCCTACATTTTCTACTATGCAATGTAATGATATTCATTTGAGATCTGGGAAAATAGTAGAACCTATCATAGATGATATAACCTCTTCTATTTTTGATAAAGATGAAACTGAGAAACATAAGAAAGCATAACCACCCTCTAACAAGGGTGCTGAAATAGCAGAGCCACCATTCCCCGAGCGTTTAGTTTTAACTAAAACACCTGAAACACCTGCTTTTAATCTTTTAGGGGAATTGCAAAACTTGTATGTTAAAATTCCACTTTTACAGGCACTAAGAGATGTACCAATTTATGCCAGACCCATGAGGGACATTTGTGTTAAAAAAGCTGGTAGGAAGACTAAAGACCCCCTTACAGTTCATGTTATGGGTGATCTATCTGCATTAATGTCTGGAAAAACCCCTCCTATGAAATATGGTGACCCCGAACATCCTACTGTGACAGTTCAAATTGGTAAAACGATAATTCCTCAAGTTCTGGTAGATTTAGGTGCTGCAATAAACATTATGACTCTCGAAACTTCACAGTTGTTACAGCTGAATAACACAATTAGAGATACACCAACCATCCTAGAGCTAGATGACCATTCTACAATTAAACCAGAAGGAATTGTTGAAGATCTAGTTATATCGATTGAATCCTGGAATTACCCAGCCGATTTTGTGGTATTACAAACTAAAACAAAGCTAGGGGGACACCCTTTAATTCTAGGAAGGCCATGGCTAGCCATAGCAGATGCCTTTATCAGTTGCAGATCTGGTTCAATGAAAATTTCTAATGGTTATGAAACTAAACAACTTACTCTTTATCCTCATGGTACACCTATAATTAATAATGAAAATTCTGTGTGGATGGATTATGATGATAATGCTATTCAGCCTATTTTAACTATCGGACAAGCCTTAACTCTTAAAGACAACATAGAGGATGAAATAATTAATAATTTTATTTGTGAACCTTCCTCTGTAATTGTTGAAACACATAATCAATTGACTGCACTTTTCGAAATGGATACCCAGGAAACAATTGAATCTGAAGATTTATCTCATACATTAACCGCCATCTCCTCTAAAAGCATAACAGTGGAAATCGAACCTGGAAAAACATTAAATATAAATCCTGATCTAACAGTTGCTGAAACACAGCAGTTAATGAAGTTATTACTTGAAAATAAGGAATCATTCACATGGGATTACACAGATATGAAGGGAATCTCTCTTGAATTATGTAGTCACTGAATTTATATTAAAGAAGGTTTCCGACCAGTTTGTTAACCCCCAAAGATGAATGAACCCTAATTTAAGAGAAATTGTTAAAGAAGAACTTCAGAAATTGCTTAATGTAGGATTTATATACCCCATATCTGACAGTGAATGGGTTTCCACATTGGTAATAGTCCCTATGAAAAATGGGAAATGGAGAGTGTGTGTTGATTACAGAGCCTTAAACAAAGCTACTCAAAAGGACCACTTTCCTTTACCATTCATTGATAAGGTGTTGGATAGTCTGTCAGGAAAGAAATTCTTTTCCTTTTTAGATGGATTCAGCGGGTATAACCAAATTAGAATTGCACCCCAAGACCAAGACAAGACCACTTTTACTAGTCCTTGGGGAACTTTTGCCTATAAAGTTCTTCCATTCGGACTATGTAATGCACCAGCAACTTTTCAGAGGGTTGTTATAGGAATATTTTCTGATATTTTGAATGACTCTATGGAAATATTTATGGATTATTTTACTCCTTATGGTGTGTCCTTTGAAGATGCATTACAAAAACTTGAGAAGGTACTTAAAAATTGTATACAAGCTCACCTCTCCCTAAGTACAGAAAAGTGTCATATGATGATGAGTGAAGGAGTAGTGCTTGGAAATTTTATTTCATCTCAAGGAATTCAGGTAGACCCATCCAAAATACAGGTCATTCAGAACCTTCCTGTTCCTAAAATACAAACGGATGTGAGAATTTTTCTAGGACATGCTGGATATTACAGGAGATTTATTAAAAACTTTTCTAAGATAGCTTCTCCTTTATTTTTGTTGCTCATGAAAAATGATGAATTTAAGTGGACTAATATTTGTCAGAAAGCCTTTGTAGAACTCAAGCATCAGTTATCTATTGCTCCTATTTTGAGAGGACCTGATTGAGCACTCCCCTTTCATATATCTTCTGATGCTTCAGACACTGCAATTGGAGCTGTCTTGGGACAAGAAGAAAACCATCTTCCTTATACTATCTATTTTATCAGTAAGAACATGACCCCTGCTGAGCTTAATTATACAGTTACCGAAAAGGAAGTTCTTGCAATAATTTATACCATTAATAAATTTCGACATTACATCACTGGTTATCCTACTTTTTTCCACACTGATCACTCGGCTATTAAGTATTTAATGAAAAAATCTATCACAAATGCTCGAGTTACCAGATGGTTATTGTTACTGCAGGAGTTTGATATTACAATTGTAGATCATCCAGGTAAAGAAAATGTTGTGGCTGATTTCCTTCCACGGTTAAAAAATGATAATAATATTCTAGTAGATGATTCCTTTCCTGATGAGTATTTATTTTCAGTCTCTGCTCACTCTCCTTGGTATACAGACATTGCCAATTATTTGGTTTCAGGAAAGTTACCATCACACCTATCACATAGGGAAAAGAGAAGAATCGTTCAACAAAGTGCCACGTATAGCTGGATAAGCGGGTGTCTTTTCTACACAGGGCTTGATCAGGAAATTCGAAGATGCATCAGAGAGGATGAGGTGTACGACATACTAAAAGCTTGTCATGATGGCCCCTGCGGAGGACATTTTGCTGATAAAAGAACAAAACACAAAATTTTGAGGATGGGTTACTATTGGCCCTCATTGTTTAAAGACGCAAAGAAATATGTGCGGAATTGTGACAACTGTCAGCGAATGGGTCAACTCAATCATAGAGATCAAATGCCATTAAACCCCCAGGTAGTACTCGAACCATTTGAAAGATGGGCCTTAGATTTCATAGGACCCATTAATCCTCCATCCAATCAAAGAACTTATATATTAGTTTCTACAGATTATATGACTAAATGGGTGGAGGAAAAAACACTTATTAGAGCCAATGAAGAAGCTATCCTAGCTTTCTTATTTGAGGAAATCTTTGTTAGATTTGGAACTCCTAGAGAGCTGGTTACAGATGGAGGACCTCCCTTCAACTCTCATGGTTTTAAATCTACCCTTCAAAAATATCATATTCATCATAGAATGACTACACCATATCACCCCCAAGCCAATGGGCAGGTGAAAAGCACAAATAAAGTAATAGAAGCCATTCTAACTAAAACAGTGAAGGATAACCGAAATGATTGGTCTCAAAGGCTCCCTGAAGCGCTATGGGCTTATAGAAATACTTGGAGAAATACTACAGGATTTTCTCTCTATGAATTGGTTTATGGTAAAAGTGTTGTTTTTCCTGTGGAATTTGAAATCAAAACTTTAAGAACTGCTTTAGCTATTAACCTTGATTTGACTGATGTGCAGACAGCTAGGTTGCATCAGCTTCTTGAATTGGATGAAAAGAGATTATATTTCATTCACCAGACAACCATGATTCAACAACAAAGAATGAAGTGGCATGATAAAATTATCAAGCACAAGCAGTTCCAAAAAGGTAATTGGGACTTATTGTATGACTCTCGGTTTTAAAAATTTCAAGGTAAGTTATGTACAAGATGGCTTGGACCATATGAAGTAGATGTTGTTTTTCCCAATGGAACAGTAAGACTTTTAACAATTGATGATTCTAAAACACCTCTACTAGTAAACGGTCATAGGATTCGCTTGTACCAGTGCCCTGTGTCTAAAGAAGATTTTAAGGCTGCTTGCATGACTGATACACATTTTCTTTTTCTAGGGGAGTCCTCTGCTCCTCACAACATTTAATTTTCTGCACTATATTTCTAGTATTAGATTAGATTTAAAACTAATAATCCCTGTCAAGGTTTGGCATGTTACAATTGTATTTTGCAGATTAAGGAGGAACTTACTAAGGAGGACAATTTCATGAAGATCCCAGCTTCAATCAGAGAAGCTTTGTCTCCCTTATCTTAATTCATTTCCTCATCTCCCAGCAATTCTTTGTCACTTCTCCCTTTACCCCTTCTTCCCATTTTTCATATCATTTTCCCTATTCTACCCACTACTGAAATACCATTCTTCAGCCAGCATTTTCCCTATTCCATACTCCTGAAATATCATCCTTCAGCAAGTACTTCCCCAATTTTCCTAGTATTAAATCATCACATTTCAGAAACATTTCCCTTATTTTTCCATTGCTGAAAGACCACTTTCAGCAACATGTCATCTATTTTTCTATTGTTGAAACACCACTCTCAGCAACCTGTCATTTATCTTCCCATCGTTAAAACACCCTTCCTTTCTTCTATTTCACAAGTTCTTCAGATTCCTCCTATGATTCAGCAGACTCTATTATCATTCCCCTTATATGACAGAGAATTCTAAAAATTCTTCCATCAATATTAAGTCACTATGAACAAGCACTCTATACTTCGGATTACATAACAGAGGTAAATATAAGGTAAGTGGATTTTTTATGTAATATAGTTAAATTGTAGTATAAAGAGAAGATCTTTTCCCATTATGACTATATCCCTCGTACATTCAAAACCATCATTTCACCGCACGTAGGGGGGGATTTCAAAAATAAAAATCATCATTTCACTCCATGCAAACCACCGCCATTCTTTATACCCATTATTTCGGCTGATACACCATGTTCTTAGTCGTAAACAATTACTCTGATCAAGTCTGGTGTTTCTGCTCTCTGCGCCTCTGCATTTGACTCAAGTTAGTAGCTATGGGAGGCCCGGATATCAGACATGAGCCTGGCTCAATGGCTCTTCTCGAATTATTTCCGGAGGCTTACCAAATCTTTCAGCAGGCAGGATGGATTACATATTTCGAGAGGCTAGGAGAATTAAATCCTTAGCAATTTTTTGAGTTTGCGCAGAATTTTCAGGAGGATCACTCCATAGTCCAAGGGATCCGAATTTCGGTCACAGAAGAAGATATAGCACAAGTTTCAGGATTGCTGGTCACAGGTGCTCGGTGGTTTAGCAGGAAACAAATCATCCTAAATGCACAGCAGGACTTCCTTCTTCCAGAGGAACAGGTTGAGATTAAAGGCCGTGGCATAGGTCTGCATTCATTACCTCCCCCATGGCCAAAGGTAGCTGAATTTTTCAAGCACTATTTAACCTACGAGGGGAATTACCAGGTAGTTTATCAACACGATTTTGTTTTAATGAGCCATTTGCGGCATGGTCGACTAGTCAAAATTCCTTATTATCTGCTTGAATGTATTGAAAATATGTCATATTACTGTAGACAGGTAAAATTCCCAGCACTGTCCCTTACCCATCATCGCCTATGTCAATTATTAATTCAAAGGGGTTTTGCTCAGTAAAACCCCCCTCTAAATAACCCACCCTTACTTCTAGAACAATCCCCTGAAATACCCAAAGAAGCTGAAATTCCCCAATAAATCCTCAAAAGCTCTTACGAATGGCAGGTGGAAGATATTCCCGACCCTCCATTGATTCCATCTTCAGATCTAGTTGACCTGTCCCCAAGTCCATCTCATGTAGCAGAGTCATCCCATCCCACTATCCACATCCCTAGCGATGAATCTCAAGCTAAAACATCCCCATCACCCCCTACTCATAAAAGAAAGAGATGAATTGCGACAGTCTCTGTCTCAAAAAGGAAAAAAAGGGCCACATCCCAAGCTGCCACCTCTTCCGATAGCCCTTCTCCTAGAAAAGAATATTCTCATAAAAATAAAAGGAAAGTCACTGCTTTTTCCACTTTCCTACCTAGGAGAAAAATGAAAACGACTGTTGAATCTGAAGTCATTACCATTTCCCCTGACCCCACGGCTATTCTGCTAAAACTTCATTCGTCATCACCATTCCAAATTCCCGAATCATTACCCGTCTCATCTTGTGGCACTTCTCCACAAGAACCAGATGCCCAGGGTAATATGACATCATTTTCTACTCAAACAGTAACTGCTCCACAAGAACCAGTTACTCACTCAACAGCTGAAACACAAGAACCAGCTGCTGAAGTGCAAAAATCAAACATCTATCATGATAATATAAGGAAACTAGCTATAGTTGAAACACAAGAACCAGCTACAGCTGCGGAACAACAATCAACTCCAGCAAAAGCAACCAACACACAGGGTTCACTCACCATGGCATATTTATTAGAAGAAAATGAATTTTTAAAGTCAGAATTAGAGGCCTACAAAAGAGAGTTGGTAACGACAAGGGAAGCCTTTGATAAGGAGCTAAATCTCTACATGTTGGCACACACAAAATCAGTACAAAAGAATGACCCATGTAAAGAATATATGTGCCATGAATGTGGAAACATATGCCAACAGGCCAGATACAAGATACTTAAAGTCCCAGTGCCTGAGGCATCCACATCAAATCAAGGAAGAATGCCCTACTGCCACACAAGAACTAGTAGGGCCTTCAAAAAGTCTGGAGAAAGAAACCAAGCCACATATATCCTGCCCTGTATTAGTTAACTCAACTACTCAGACTATGCCTCATCCCAGTACTTATAATGCCGAAACACAAACTCCACCATGGAAAGAGCTGGAAATAATGAATAAGTGGAAGCAACAGTATGCTATTGATCAAGATAAAATGTTACAACAACATAAATTGGCCTGGAAAAATCAGATGTATTCCAACTGGGATAACTGGGAGCAGACACTTCAGCAACTTAAGGATTCCAAGAAAGAAACTAAGGAGTTAAAAGACAAACTGGTCCTGATGTTTTCATTAGTACAAAAATTTTTAGCCACCAGGAAACCTTCTTTGAATTATTCTTTGTTTCTTTCTAAACGCCTTGTTTATTTTCAGTTGAAAAAAATTAAGGACGGGAGACCTCATGAATTGCTCACAGCGGAACAGTTTGTTAAAAAATTTGCTGAGGCCTCCGCTAGTGATCAACATTTATTATGTGAACTTTATCTTCATAATGAGGCTATGTCTGAAAACAGAGAAGTCAACCTGAATCCGATCGTTGGTGATATATATATTAGGGCATTTGTTTCCTTTCTTGCCAATCAAATCACATGGCAAACCACTTTTCTCGTGACTAGGCACAATGAGGATAATCGCCTCCTCTAGATAAGGCCAGAACCTTCAAATCCGGCCATTTTTGTAGTAGAATATCGTCAGTTTTTGCAGAATCTGGGAATGAGTAGGTACATACAACAATTGCAAGCCTCAGTACTCCAAGAGTGTCATCAGTTAATCAGGGTCAAAGAGACTGCTGCTTTGAAGGCAAACACCATGTTCTAGAAACAGTCCTGTAAGGAGAGACAAGAGTATAATCCCTTTAGCCCTTATAATCTTCAAACTGCACTATCCAGAATACTAAACTATATCAGATGCATTCAGTAATGCACCAAGAATTGGATTGGTTATCATTTTCACTTCCCTGTCTTATGGATGCCGGCAGAATGAAATCAGCCTCATCACAGATTGGCTAACAGAGACGAGGCAGCAGCACGGTAGAAATTGCAAAGTAACCAGGGATTTAGATCTTCGACAGAGGCCACCTTCCATAGTTATTGCTTGAGTAACTTGCATGCAAAGAGTCAGTACTCAGACTCTGACTCTGACTAAAATTTTCCTGAGGACATGCAACCCTTTCAGCTGGGGGGGATGTTAGGACCTCACAATGTACCATTTTGTCCATACATTTTGACACCACTTTACTCTTTATAGTCCATATTTAAAAGTCTACATTATCATTTCCATCCATTTTATCCAAAGGTATATGAAATCATTCTCTTTACTATGTATTTAATTTTCTTTGCATATAATTCCATATTAATTTTATATTTAATCATTAATCGAAGATAGATAGTTGCTAAGACACGTCTAAAATATTGCAGATAATCTATGATAAGGATCGCGTTGCTGAAACAGTCGAACCCGTTGCTGAAACAGTCAACAGGCACATAAATCCCGTAGTTGAGACAGCTCGTGATTTGTGATCTTCAAAGTGTATTTTAAGAATGACGACAACAGGACGAATATGAACAAGGGAAGCTGTTACACAGACCATTTTGAAGCTAGTATTTTTGTACCTATTTTAACAGCATTCCAGGATGGAAGAATAGAAAAGACCCTGTATTAAAACAAGAGATTAGATTTGGATAAAAATAGGATTTCTCTGATGTAACTGTAATAGATTTATCCTCTTTAAAAAGAAGAGACATCATCATTAGGAGGGGGATTGCGGGAGTACATTTTCTTGAAGCAAGATAGAGCCTATGCTCTATTTTAATGTATCATTTCTTGACAGATGAATAAAAGTCTATTTTTAGCGCTTCAATTTAATTTCTTTCCTCGGGGAATCCTGTGAGAAGGACAGGGCCCGCCTTCATCACAAGATTCACCCAATTGCTCCTATAGTCTATTACTCTTTATGTTATTCGCACCTTAATTTAACCTTGTTTGCTGAAGAATTACTTATACAATTCAGTGTTTCTTACTAAGCACTCTGTTTTCTTTAACACTACATTAGCTTTATACCATTCATTCTTAAGAAGCTGAGAGTTACTTTATTTTCAGTTATTTTTTTATCAGATGAATGTGTGATAGATTGATATCAGGAAACGGGTGCTGAAGATTCCTGTCTGAAGGAATAAGGTCCTGTTCTCCGTAGGTTAATCTTCTTTTCGGCAGTGTGATTGATATTAGGAAATAGGTGCTGAAGATTCCTGTTCAAAGGAACAGGGTCCTGTTTTTCTTGGACTGATATTTTTCTACCGTGTGATTAATATCAGGAAACAGGTGTTGAAGATTCCTGTTTGGAGGAATAGGGTCCTGTTCTTTGTTATGGTTGATTGATCTCCTTTTCTGCAGGGTGATTTCCTTTCATTATTTTTCCTAGGATTCTTTTAATGAAGGTCTGCAATAGAGGGATTGTTTCTGCTGT
Source organism: Pinus albicaulis (assembly GCA_034641835.2). NCBI lineage: Eukaryota > Viridiplantae > Streptophyta > Pinopsida > Pinales > Pinaceae > Pinus > Pinus albicaulis. The sequence continues at coordinate 898,743,413 of CM076573.1, forward strand.
AACACAAGTAGGCTTCATCTTTGTTAAAATGAGGCGTGAACAATTTGATTTGTGTGATTGATACTACAACATTTCTTTTCTTTTGGAATTGAGCATATCCAGTGCGTGATTGTCTTTGGAATAAACAGACCTTCCTGGGTTGACAATTTATGTGGTGCTTGAATTGTTAAAACAATTAACGTGACCAAAAACTACCTCTCTTATCATGTGTATCCAACCATCTCCCACCTCTAATTGAATCATCTTTGTCCAACCTCTATCCTGATTGGGACCTGCTAACATATGCTCCATTATTCCTTCCTCCTCTATATGACTAATCCTTAGTAATCCATGTATCTAAAAATATGATAAGATCTCAAGGATTAAAAAATTAACCTTGAAATTCTTTTGTTGAGCTCTGTAAAGCCTTTCCTATGTCTCAATAAACTTTTTATTATCTTCCTTGCAACTTTTGATTTCTTCCTTCAAACTTCTCAATGTATCCCCTGTGTTATGGGAATACTCATCTCCTAGTTGTTCAATTGATATATAAGGATATTCACATGAGTTTTCATCCACCATTATACTTGTCATCTCTAATATTCTTATTTCTACATACATGCCATCTTAGATAAACCAAATAGAAACACGATCAAACATACCTTAATTAAGTTTAGGGGAGGATATCTCATCGACACAAAGAAATACATATTAGCACAATATACATATATATACACATAACAAAATCATCCTATCAACATCTAACATCATGCATGATAACAAAATTTTTAACACCAACTATATACATGACAAATATAGCCACTGGAATGAATGCATAGTAGCCACACATACGACTGACATGTATTCATTAGAATCACATCTTACCCATTATTGTTGAAGTTTTTGAACTTGGAAGTTCTAATACCAACCTGTAATGCCTCCTCCCACATTTACCCACTTTTATTGGCTCCACATGGTAAACATGAGATGATTACTACTATGAGGTAACTTGACATCCAAGTTCCACTGATGGAAGTGGGGCCTACAAACTAAGAACTTCCTAACATCCCTCAAGAACTACAAACAACTCAGGAGCAAGGTAGCCACACCAAGTGATCAATCCCTGAGTGGGAACCATTCTTCATTGACGTAACTCTATAAATGTACCCATAACACCTCATGCATGGGGTTATGAGGCTATAGATTCACTCACAAGCCTGGTCCCATGTGGTTATGACCCAAAACTCTAGTTTTGTGCCAGAGGTTTTGAGATCTGAGCCACTTTTCCAGGATATCCTTTAGATTGTTGCCTGTAATTTCCTGTAACTTTCCAAAAACCTAAAAAATATGCTAACAATTCTAACCATTTAAAACTTGAACAAGAACTTCAACTAGCCATGTGTAACATAGGATAGAGATTTCTTCAAACATATGATAAACATATATGCTACAGGTCATGAATGCATATATGATAATCAACATATGAAATTCATCTAAGAATCACCGAGAAGGTCTAATTACCTCTAGAGATAGTTGCAATAAAAATTGTTAGCCCTTACATTCATCAACCATTCGATAACTTACAGAATCATGAACAAGAGCCATAGATAGAGAAAATCATAGAATCATGCATATAGCTAGAGTATAAAACATGAAAAAATATCCATAAAATCCTCATAATAACAAAGACTTATTCTCATAAGTCACAATAGGGAAAATAATATATATTAACTTATGCAGAATCCAACCAAGTTAGGTAATTCCACATACCACCCAACCATATATTGGGGTGAACTAAATATTTATTTAATCCATTCACCTTGTGTCTTATACCAAGGATGAGTGTGGGATCTCATTGGATAAAATAAGACAAAATAAAATAGGGAATCCATAGGTTAAAACACCTCCACCCTCAAGCTATCGTGATATCACCAAAAATGGTCCTCAGATCACAACACCAAACCAAGCTTGCACGCTTCAGAATCACTTCACCATACCCTAAGAAATTTTATTGTTTCCACCCACCTATCAAGGGATTCCTGGAGAAAACCATCAAAACCCGCAACCTTTTGGATTTTACTAAGACCACCTCCTCTGGTTCCAAAACCTTCTGAAAATACAAAGCTTAACCAAGAATGAATCCCATCACACCATGGTTGTCTAGGAAATGAAAAGAAAATGATGAAAGCACTATAAAACTAGCCAAACCCATTCCAATGACCACAAATGAACCAAATAAACAAATGCATGTATCATGCATTCACACCTCAGTTAGGAGATCATACGTGAAACCTATTATCTACAAAATCCTCCTATTTAAGTTGTTGATCCAACCTTCTCCTTGCGCTCCATTGCTTTAGTCCGCTTGTCCTTTTCATTATATTTCTTTCTCTCTCCTCTTGGATCTCTCTCTCTCTCTCTCTCTCTCTCTCTCTCTCTCTCTCTCTCACACACACACACACACACAATTAATCCAAGCCAAAACTCACAAAATCCGTGAGTTTTTTCTCTAATGCCTTTTGATTATTGATGTCTCACTTTCTTTATTTTATTTATTTTTTCCTCTAATTTCCCTTGCATGCATATTTGTGTCTCTTCACCTTCATTTTATCATATCTTCCATTATTTATCATAATTAAATCCCAATTATTTCCTCTTTTCATTTTCCAATTTACCAATTTTGATAGCCATTATTAAACCACAAGTGATGCCCACTATAGTATTTTCCCAAAATTCAGCTTGGAATCATGTCATGTGATCTTGGTATTATTTTTCCTTTATTATCCTTTATTAAATGAAACTTTAACCTAGGATTTTTACAGTACTATTCACTTTCCCTCCCCTTCACGTCATGGAAGCAGGGAAGAATGTGACATCACTAGTACGCCATAATGTATTTTCCAAGTATTTGGTGGTGGATGTTCAACTATGTTGGAAACTACCACTTCTCACCTTTTCCCTTACATCATGGATCCATCTGTCCCCCTTATTCAATCTATCCAATAGAAAAAATATTTAATAGTAGATTCATATTGTATAATATTATAAAATAGGGTATGATATAAAGGGTGTTAAAACAATAACTTTAAAACAAATCTGTTCACACTTATATCAATAAGCATGCATTTGAAATATTTTATGGATATCTTCCATCTTTACTGAAAAAACTTTTACAGCCTTGATATAATAATTTGGATCAACAAAAAATTTATAGAAACCGAGTCTCATCAGATTTCCATCAATTCTAGAGTACAAATATCTTAGATATTTCTTTATTTCATACAAGGCCTTCTTTAATCTCCAAATTAGTGCAAATAATTCATCATTGTATTCTCCCTATTTATGTGAGAATCCTCTAGGTACGAATATTTCCTTGCATTTCACTACAAGGAGAAGACCTTCTAGCAGAGTTTTTTGTGAACGCCCCTATAAAAACAACCCAAAAATATGTTTATAGAGGAGGTGGGAAGGTGGATGTTGTAGTGGACATTTCTTTGACAATGCATCTAAATTGTTAAAGCACGTCGGTTCTTTACCATTCATACATGCACCAAAGTTTCATATAACATGGTGCACCATAGATTTTTGTTTTGAAAAATAAAACCCATAGTTATCTAAATACCAAAATGCACCAATGCTTGAATATTCACTAGAACCAGACTCCTTCATATAGTAAAATGTCTCGAAGTATCCTATAAGGTGTCCCAATAACCAGTTTTTAATATCTAAAAAAATAACACTGCTATTGTAAAACATTGGCACCGATGTGTTACCAGTAACGTAAATCCTTAAGGAATCTCAATACATCATCATGGTAATTAAAAAAAAAAACACCATCCTTTTGGATATATCCCACCCTGATGCACCTCACAAAATGCACCAGTGGAGGTTGAAATAAAAATAGCCTTCCTAGCCCCGTAGTTTTTATTTTTACCATATACAGTGTGAGAAAGCTCCAAAGCACTAGTGCCGTTCTTTCTATGTGAAATTTCCCTAAAAATGATGTTTCTCTTTCTCACCCCCTTTCATTACCATGGTCATTGTTTGAGTTTCCAATTTTTCAAACGGTGTGAATTTTTTTTCTCCATTGCGTGTCCATAATGCCTCCCTGATCAAAAAAATATCTAGGTAATCTCTATGTTTATTTCTAATTTAAGGTTTTAGAAAATAAAAATAAAAATCAATGCGTAACGCACTCAATATGTTCAGCTCACACCGGGTGCTATCTGCCTGGTAAATTTACAGGGTGCACCGCGTTTCGGTGCGTGAACATAACACACCATTATTTTGGCAGTGAATTTTTTAAATATAAATGCAATGGTAAATATGTGACAGATTGTATGTCGGTGAATTCCTCCCAGTGGGTTTATATTTAACAAATGCACTGCAAATAAATATTTAAAAATATTCCTATAGCTCGATGTGTTTGATAACCCGAACATAACATACCAATGCGAATGTGTTATACGTGCACAATGACGCTTAAGTATGTTGCACTGCTATGAAAACTTAAAATTTTGAAACACTCGCAGTGTGTCATACTTATGTAAACACAACTACTAGTGCAGTTATAATTGAAAGCACACGTGCTCTAGTACATGACTGTGTTTTGAGCGGACAAGTAATTTATTTATTTTTTAATTGAAAGTTCTGTTTCCATAGCTATAAATACATGTTTGATTTAATAAAAAATATTGTATTTTATGTATGAGGCTAATTTATTTTATACTTCAATCATGAATCAAAGACATAAGTAGAGGGACAAACACCAGGAGAAGGAGAAGTAAGAAGACCCATACAATATGGTTCGATCATGGACGGCCAAAGAGAGGAAGAGGTATTTATACCCTTTCCCTATTACTATATGGAACTAAGAAATCTTGAGGAATGTAGACCTCCTCAAGTATGATGAGGAGGCTACATCCCTGAAGGTGCACTATGTCTTACTGGCACATATGACCCACCGATGAAATGTCGAGCAGTAGGATTTATGTGTCGATCCTGAGTTGTGATATAGGCCCACCGAAGAGGACATATACATTATCCCTAGAATATCTAGGAGAGGGGAGGATTTTCCCGAGTTCCTTGATTTTCTCTATTGTGCTGCAACAGAAAGTCAACTTGTATACACTCAGAGAGATGTCAAGCCTCATGCGGTCCATCCATCAAATTCTCAGATTCATGGTGGAAAACTATGGAGTTATATTTTTTCTACAAAGGAGGCTAGGTTCCTCTCCTCAATAATCAACACCATTGCACATTACTGTGGTGATGGGAAGCACATTAGTTTCCCTATTTTGTATTATATTGATTCTTTGATTTAGGTGCCACATTGCATCATATGGTCTTCCACTTTCTTGAGGAATTTTTTCATGAATTTATATATATGTTATGCATTATCGATATAGAGGAGGGATACCTTCCATTTTATTCCGAACTTTTTTCTTTCTTTTTTGAGAGGTTTCCGTACAAAATTCCTAATTTGATTGTCACCCTCCTAGGTCAATCAATGAGGCCCAGATGCTCATGTGGGGACATATGATTCCCAAGAGGGGCATGCCAGTGTTTTTGACCAGGATTTAGATTATGCAATGGTTCTACTGGATAGTGTGGGTGACCATGATTTTTTCATGTTGGCGTATTCATACGTGGGGATTTATTGGAGAGGATGTACCAAAATATTATTCACATCAGCTGAGTCTACAAATGAGAGAGGTAATATTAGTGTTTTATTTAAATTAATACAGTTTCATTTTATTATTTTAATGAATTAGAAAAAAAATTATTTTAGCAAGTTCTCTAACTTTTTTTATTAAATTGTTTAATGAAAATGTCTAATTATTTTTGTGTAGTACATATTTTTTATATATCAAATAATATGATGGGGGCATGCCTCCTCCCCCACTTCTAGATGGAGGAAATGAGGATATGGGAGAGGCCCAAGAGGGTGAGGCACATCCTCAGGTTGGTGTGGGCGTTCGAGGGCGAAGGACTGCTATGAGATTTCATGTAGACTATTGTGATAGATTGGCTAGATTTTTGGTTCAATGGGGAGTCTTACCTGCTAGGCCTCGAGATATAAGCATGTATCTAATGTTAATGGATATTTACAAGGAATTTACGAGGGATTTTATGTCTCTTATGCGACATTTCATCATAGATAATACTTCACAGCAATTTATGGGGGATGTAGGACATCATGCGGCAACACATCTATTAGATGAGTGTGGTCATGATGATGATGGTTAGTATGATGATGGTGATGATCATGATCATGATGATGAGGATAGTGATGATGATGATTTTGGTGGTTCCACCCCATTGGCACGATGGTTAAGGTGTCAATGATCCTTCTAGTTGTACACCTTCTCGTCAATCACTTGATGATGGGATGCCTAAGGTAGAGGATGTGTCATATATTTATCTTGATAGAGCAGACCGACCACCTTCTCCTGTAGAAAAACCGCCTTCTACTACAGACTAGAAACCTCTTATTTCTTCACCTCACCTGACTTTGACAAGCGTAATTGATTAGGTAGTAGTTGACCATCCACTGTCTTCTACTGGAGACCAGGCTACAAACACTACGATGTCTGTTGTATTAGATATTTGATTGAACTTATTTTATTTCATGATGTATTTATTTTACTTCTTTGTATATGTATGTATATATGGCACATTTTTTTTCATGTTTATGTACTTAAATCTATATGATGTTGTTGATGTGTATATTGTTAGGTCATGTTAGATAGGTTCATTTAATGTGCTTGTAGATAGATTTGTATGTGATAGTAGTTAATTTACATGATATTTATATTATTGATGATGTGTGTGGTGATGATGTTAGATTACAATCGTTGTGTTTTGTTATATGTGATCATGGTGATGATGCCTTGCTAGATTATCAGATTTATGTGCTACCTAATGATGTTTATGTTTTCTACAAAAAGAGTATATAATTAGATTATGGTAGTGAATTCAAATGTGTATCTTATATAAGGAAAAGAAGAGAATTTTTTGGATCCGAGAGGAAGGCATGAACAGCTAGGGTTTGGTGCACAAACTGTGAACTGCAACAAGCCCTCGTAGAGGGCAGGGACCTTCTCGCAGAGCTCGGGAGGCGTGGGTCAGTCCTGGCCCAACACATGAGGAAAGTAAGGGCCAATGGGGACCCTTATTACAAAAAATAAATGATGGACAAAGGTAAGGCCCCACTGGAAGGGGTGCAGATCGCTGGCTCTAAAAATGTAGGCAAAGATGAGCACAACAAGAAGAAAAAGGTAGGCAAGGCAACCAAGGAAATACAAGGCCAGAACTGGTTGAAAGGAATAAAAATAATGGAGGAAAAAGACAGTGTTCTCCCCAATCCTGAGTAGGAGCCTCTGGGATTAGGAGAAAAAACAAAAATAATGGAAGAAGAATAGATCCCAACCCAGCAAGGCTCGGACCTATTAGAATCTGCTACAGCAGGCAAAAAACAGGAGGACCATGGACGTAGCAAGCCGAAAACCTCGAAAAATCTGCGAGTCATCATCATAGATCCTGAAATGCAAGATTATAGAGATCATATGACAATACATGTGGTGATATTCAATTTTATGGGCTTTTGGCCTTCGGAAGAAGCCCTCTGTCTTTGGATAAAGAAGCAATGGAAGCCCAAGGGAGACGTCCGGTTGCATCTGGGTGCCAAGGGTTTTTTTACTGTGGTTTTTGCCACTCTGGAAGATAGGGATCGCATCTTCGATGGAGGTCCCTACTTCTATTCTTCGGCAGGGCTCTACATGCGACCTTGGAAACCTACTTTTTCCTAGAACAGGAGACCTTCACACATGTCCCTGTTTGGATCCACCTATTCTCTCCCCCATCGACTATTGGAGACCTTCAGCACTCGAGCAAATTGGAAACAAACTGGGGACCTTCATCCAGGCCTCGAAATCCACCCTGCAAAAAAGGTACTCATCTTGTACACGTATTTGTGTTGAAATGGATGTCTCAGGCGCTTTGCATGAAGGCCTGTGGTTAGAATTTAGGGACGAAGCCTTCTTTTAAGGAATTGAATATGAAAATATTCCCTTTCGGTGTCATAAATGTCATGAACATGGAAACCTCTTCAGGGAATGTCCTATGAATAATAAAACAGAGAAGACACAGGAGAATGTGACCAAGGATAGGGAAGGCTTCTCTCGGCCAAGCGGGAGACGGAGAGAAAACAGAAGACACCAGCAAAAAACAAGCAGCTCAACTAAATGCACAGGCAATGCTTTTGAAGTTTTAAACTCTACAGCAGGGTTAGCCGAAAACCCCCAATTACCTGACTCTGAGCTGGATGTTCAGGAAATTCATACATAGGACTCCCAAGATCCTAACACAACCACGATGGATAGCAGCCTGCAAAACCTAGAAGAAGGGAAAGACATAGAGGGAGATGAAGAAATCACTACAAGTGAAATAGGGACCGAAGATCAAAAACTCGGAGACATCCTGGAGCGGGAAGGGATGGACCTAAACACCATAGTGGAACAGTGGAAGCAAAAAGGTTTGGAACACATCCCAGAAGAAGAAATGGACAATATTAATTTCATGTTCTTAGCAACGCAAGATGCAGAATTTAAAGGAAAAAAAAGGGGGTTTGAGGTGACTAAAGGGCTCAGGATCAAGGCCCAGGGATTGCACCAGATGAACCACAATGCCAAACATAGACGTAAGAGAGGGAGAAGAAAAAATAAGGAGGCCCTCCAGGTACTAGGCCAAATGCTCCTGAATTCAGGTTAAATGAACCTCTTGACACTTTCACTACCTCTTCTTAAACTCCTATTTATTATGAAGATACTTTCATGGAATGCTAGGGGGCTCAATAGCCAGAGAAAACAAAGATTTCTAAAGAAGAAATTCAATACTGAAAACCCTGATATTATTTGTATACAAGAAACCAAATGCTCGAGTAAAAAAATAAAGGAAACCAGCAGGAAAATTGGGAAATGAATGGAATAGAAAGAGGTGGAAGGAAATGGAATGGAGGGTGGTCTAGTAACTTTTTGGAACCCCAACTCCTTCCATCTCATCAATGCAGAAGCTTCAAGATCCTTTATTTCCCTGGAAATGAAAATCATAGGGGAACCTGATACCTATCTTTTCACCAAAGTTTACAGCCCCCAGAGATTGGAGGACAAGATGTCTCTGCTGGACCGACTCTCTAAGTTGCAACTTAGACACACGAATGAAAAATGAAACTATGGGGGGGATTTCAATATGATTACCTCTCTAGGAGAAAATAAAGGAGGGCTAAGGAAACTAAACATGGATGTAGAGGCTCTCAATCATTTCATCAAATCAGCTAAACTAGTAGATATCCTTCCCAAGAATGGAATTTACACCTGGAATAACAAAAGACGGGGGGATCTGTAGATTTCCTCGAGACTAGACTGCTTCCTCATCACTAAAGATATTCTCTTAGAGGGAGTGACTGTTGAGTCGTATATCATTCTGAGTGGAGGTTTTGATCACTTGCCCATCAACCTAGATGCGGCCATCCTCGACACTCCTAAAAACATACCCTCCAGGTTTGAAAAGTTCTGGTTGGCCCATCCGAATTTCAAGTCCAAAATCAAGCAGTGGTGGTCTGAACCTCTTGAGATCAGAGGCACTAAAATGTATCGTCTTAAAGCAAGACTGAAACACCTAAAAGCCCGGATCTGAATGTGGAGCCAAGAGGTGTTTGGAAGCATCTTCAAAGAAAAGCCAGGCTAGAGGATCAAATGAAATAGATACATAAAAATTGGCTGAATGGGAATATCACCCAGGGTTCTATAAATATTGAGAAGAACCTCATGAAGAAATGGGACAAAAGGTGTATGGAAGAATAAATCTTCTGGAAACAAAAATCTCGAATTCAATGGCTCAAGGAGGGGGAGAAGAACACTAAATTCTTTCACTGATCAGCTATTGACTAAAGATGCACCAACAAGATCACTCAATTAAAATACGATCAAGGAAAAGCATATCGCTGACATCATGATATCTCCACCATCCTCATAGATCACTTTGGCCACATTTCCATGAAACCGGACATAGACAGGGGAATTTCAATCAAGGAAGTAGTAGCGTCCATCCAGAGAATCGTCTCTGAGGAACAAAATAAAAATTTGAACTTCCCTATGACCCTTCTCAAAGTAGAAGAAGAAATGAAAGAGATGCCCAATGGAAAAGCATCGGGACTAGACGGTTTCAATATAGACTTCTTCAAAGCTTGCTGGGATACAGTGAAAAATTAAATCTGGGAAGTGGTCGAAGATTCTTGCAAATATTCCTCCATCCTCAAGTCCCTTAATTCAACTTTTATTTCCTTGATCCCCAATGAAGCGGCATCTTGCACTCCTTCAAAATTCCGGCCCATTTCTCTATGCAATGTCCTATACAATATCATCTCTAAAGTTATGGCCAACAGACTTAAGCAAGTTCTCCCAAGGATTATTTCTAGAGAGTAATCAGGCTACCTAGAAGGTAGACAAATTATGGACAACATTCTACTTGCTTATGAAATGGTTCACACCCTTCAATCACGGAAGAAATCAGGCATGATTATCCAACTTGACTTATCTAAGGCCTAAGACAAGGTCAGCTGGAAGTACCTGGAGGAAATTTTGGAGGTTTTTGGGTTTGGCCACCATTGGATTAATTGGGTTATGGCCATAGTCAAATCACCCAACTTCTTTATTTGGGTCAATGGCACCCCTACCTCTCTCTTCACTCCCTCTAGGGGTATTCCGCAAGGAGATCCAATCTCCCCCTTTCTCTTCATTATCCTGATGGAAGGCTTAAGCCATATCATCAAAACAGCTAAAGAATAAAATGATATTTTGGGTCTTCAACCTATGCACAACTACCCAACTACCACGCATTAGCAGTTTTTGTATGATACTATGCTCCATGGTACCCCCACGTTTAGAGAGGCCCTCAGTTATAAAGCGATCCTCAACCTCTTCAGTCGAGCGTTAGGTATTGACCTCAACTTCGATAAATCTTCATTCTTCTTCCTTAATACCCACTTGGCTGTTCAAAGAAACCTCATAGCTATCCTCGGTTTCAGAGGGAAAATCCTTCCCTATAAGTATCTTGGTATTCCCCTAACAGACAAGCCCTGGTAGAAGTACCTCTGGGAAAGATTGCTCTCCAACCTGGAAGAGTGGGGTAATTATTAGACTAATAAAGCCCTCAACTTTGTAGGCATATTGGTGATGAATAAACTAGTATTGTAGGCTATCCCCAATACATGTTATCCATTATTCCTATCCCCAAAGGAATCCTCAAAAAGATCAGAAAAATTCAAAGGTCATTCCTCTGGTCAGGAAAAGCAGACAAAAGGAAATGGGCCCTGGTCGCCTGGGATA